>JAULKK010000013.1:108138-123765 GCA_032355705.1 Rubia peregrina | reverse complement strand
TTCTCATTAAGATGATAACTGTACCTCAACAAAGTGGGAGAGACTCCCACATGACTCACACAGAGTGGGGTGAGTCTTCCACGTGCTCTACACCAATATGGTGCATTGGAGACTTAGCCTCTATTTGACAGAGTTAATAAGTTGTTTTGCTTATAAGCAAAACAATTTTAGCGTTTGGTAAAGTGCAAAAAAATCAGTTTATTTTGAAGGCATGCATTGTTTTTTGAGGAAAAACAGAAACTGGTCTTCCTCTACTTTCAAAATAAGCCAGATTTGCTTATAAGCACAACTCTGCCAAACAGAGTCTTGAAGGACCATAATAATGCAAACCAAGGGGGAACGAGGGATTGACCCTAAAATGACTAAAATGCCCTTGGCCTGAAACACAAAAATGTTTGGATAATTTTGCCCTCAGTCTATCACTGCCACCACCAAGCTGCTGCCGGCCCGCCGCCACCACCACCCAGCCAGCTCCACACCCTAAACCAGTCAGCCCCACCACCAGCAGCAACCAGCCCCACCACCACCACCACCCAGCCAGCTCCACACCCCCAACCAATCAGCCCCCACCACCACCCAGCCAGCCCCCGCCATCGCCACCACCCCCAACCTCCCAGCTCTGACGCCTCCCTCTCCTTCGGCACTCCAACCCCTCAACAACCACCATCACCACCGCAAACACACCCCTCTATTTCCAAATTCTCGACGACAAGTCAGTGGGTGGTGGAGACAGCTCCGCCCAAGTCACCTCACCCCTCGCCCACCGGTATCTGAAACTAAGTGCCACCTCCCGTTGAAACCCGTCAGCCACCCATTGAAACCAATATAACCATACCACCATTGCGAAGCACCCCCTTATATTTCCAAATTCATGGCAACGAGTCAGTGGGTGGAAGAGACAGCCCCGCCCTAGTCACCATACCCTTCGCTCACCGCCATCTGAAACCTAGTGCCACCTCCCGTTGAAACATCTCGTAGAAACCTAGCGCTACCTCCTTCTTAAACCTAGCGCCATCACCCGCTGACTCGCCGCCGCGAACCCTAGCGCCAACACCCACTAAAACCTAGCATCGTCGGTTCTGTGTATTGAGGCGAATATGAATTTTCACCGGCAGAGATGAGATGGTGTTGAATGGATCGACAGAGATGATGTTTTGGAAGGGGTGGCGAAGAAGATGCGAACGGTGGGATGCGGGCGGTGGGACTTGGCGGCACGAAGGGAGGCCTGGTGGGAAAAGGCAGCAGTGAAATGTAGGGAATGGGCGTGAATGGTGGAAAAGAAGAAAGAATAAGAAAATTGGGTTTGGGGTTATTATTGTAATATATATTTATTATTTTTTGAAATTTTAGAGGGGTAAAATAGTCTTTTCATCCATTTCCGGTCTAAATCCACCGGAATGGGTACGTTTGCACTTACTCTAACTATTTAGGGTTATATTTACATTTTCAATTATCAAAAAGTTATATTAGCACTTATGTAAATTTGGTAGGGTTATCAAATCAATTTTTTCTAACATCAATTAATGACTCCTTGTTCTTTTCACCTTATTTGCACCTTACTCAATTCAGATCAATAAATTTTAAATTAATATTATTTATTTTATTTTATTATTACTTTTGATTTGATTTTAATTTTAATTCAATTAATTCACTGTAAATCGAGTTGAAAAGATGTGGTCATATACTATGTTTATAAATTGATGAAAGGGGAGAATATACCGTCACCGTCAGTTTTGGTGAATTGAATTTTAATGAAATGAAGGGTGTGCTTTTTATAATACATACTCCATATTTTTTAATATTTTAAAATTTAAATTTGCATTTTTTAAATAAAATATTTTACACATTAACTCAAACATTGATAATATATACTCCCCCAGTCCCATGATTATTGGCCTATTTGCTTTTTCAAAGTCAAAATTTGTAAACTTTGGCCCTTAATATCAATTTATATATTTATAATAAAAATTTCACGTGAGATCTTGTTAAATTCGTCTTAACGTCTATTTTCTGAATATTAATTTTTTATGTGAAAGTGTTGTATGTAGCTAGAGATATTGATGGTCAAACATGTTCATTGAAAACCGTGAAAAAGTAAATAAGTCAATAATCTTGGGACAGAGGGAGTATATAACAATAAAAAAATTGCAATACAAATGTAAAATGCACAATGTTAATGTAGTGTTTAATTTAATAGGTACAATATATAAGTTACATTATCGTCGTTTTCAAAACTAAGCCGAGTTCAATTTATTGCTGAGTGTTTTTCCTGACTCCTAAAATTCAGTTTAATTTACTTTTTCTTTATTCAATTTAGTTAATACTTCGGAAATTTATTTATATATTGATGACGGAGCACTAAAGAGCATGATGCACGCTTCTTTAATTCTTACTCATCTATACTTCTTTCAAATTAAAAATCAACATTGACCTTGAATAAATTATATTATCTGCACGAATAATTCATTTCATTCTTGATATAGCAACCACGGTTTTGGATTCTTTTCTGATTTAAAATGAGGTAAATTTAATTAAATAGAATTGAATCAACTAAATTAATAATTAATAATAATTCAATTCAATTTTATAAACTATAATTAATTAAAGTAAAGTGATGACAACAAATTTCAGAACTATTCGCCTAATATAAACCATTTTAGTTGAAGATCATAAAATGAAACGAAAACCATACAAAAGTATACAAATTCTTTTGGGTTTGTATTGTAAAATTCGGATCGTTGGTAGTTATGATGTGCCTGCCGATTATTTCACGAAAGTGATCATCGCATGTGGAAAATGAAAAGGGGCATAGAGAATCTGATGCGCATAATTATAAATAGCAACAAAACAGGGCACTGATTTGAAATTACAAATTGTTAAAGTATCCCACATTGAAAGTGGAGAACTTAGATATCTCAAATATAAGTTCGGAGGACTAATCCTTCTATTAACAATTGGTTTTAGGATGGAACCCCATTGGGCTTATGTGTTGGTCATCTGTCACCCTTCCCTATCCGTGCTTGTGTCTGATTTCTATATGGTATCAGAGCTGGTTCTATCTAGGTGATTAAAGGGGCCCCTATTTGGTAGGTTTGGTTAGGTTTGATTTAGTTTGCTTCTTTAATTGATTGTTTGGTTTAGTTTGTTTGATTCATTCAAGTGTAAAGGTTCGGGGCCCGCCAATTGCACTTGTAGGGGCGTGTTAAAGTTTCTCACATTGAAAGTGGAGAATTTAGATGTCTCAAATATAAGTTTGGAGGATTGCTCCTCCTATTACCAATTGATTTTAGGATGGAATCTCATTGAATTTATGTGTTGGGCCATCTTGCCTCTTTCCCTATTTGGGCTCGTGTCTGATTTCTATAATCACAAAAGTTCATATCATACTCATGTTGTAGTATTCATTTACAAAAATATAGCAACCTAGCTAATAAAATGTAGCCATTATAACTATCCATTCCTATTTCCTATGATACAAGTGTCAAATTCTGGTAATTCTTGAAAATTTTGAATTTTCCACTTTGAAGACAATACCTATACTGTACATATATAAATACGCTTTCCGTCCCGTTAAAAATGACGAAAGTTAAAAATGATGAAATTGCTTTTGACTCGCTCTTTTAGGTGGAGTGATGTGATAGGGAATAAATGTGAAAAACTAGGGGTATTGTTTTTGTGTGTGTGGGTGGGGGAGGTTCAATTTGAAAGTTATTGAAATTAAAATGGAAATTGTGAGAAGTTTAGAAAAGAAAACATGTATTTTTTTATTTTGTATCATTTTAAATGGTATCCTTTTTAATGGGATAGGTAAAAAAGAAAATTGTGTCATTTTTATTGTGATAGAGTGAGTAGTATGTATAGGTATTATCATGTTATTTTTTCAGTTTATCTGCATATTAGTTCAATGGAAATCCCAAAATCTGTATGTGAAATGAGCATATAGGAGTGTCAAACAACCTAGTTATCAAGTTTGAGATTAACCAATTCATTCAATTCAGTAAATACTGGATTGATTTTGATTAGTTTAGTTTTACTAATAATGTTCAGTCCAATAGAAACCTCTTTAAATGAATTGTGCACACATGATTGGATATATGGATAAATAGGGCCCCCAACCTTTTTTGGTATGATAGTTTGTGTGGTCTACAAGATGAATTTAGAAACCAAGAATACTTTATTTTGATGATAAGTTTGCTACAATTATTAGTATTGTTACTTGTTAGGCTTTATCAATTACTTCCTCCGTCCCATAATTATTGGCATATTTACTTTTTCAAAGTTAAATTTGATTAACTTTGACCATAAATATAAACTAATATATATAATATAAAAATCATGTGAGATATTGTTAGATCCATCTTAACATTTATTTTTAAAATATCAAAATTTTATACGAAATTGTTGTATGTAGTTAGAGATATTGGCGGTCAAACACGATGATTGAAGACCGTGAAAAAGTAAATAAGCCAATAATCATGAGACGGAGGGGAGGGAGTATCATACATTTCATGAATCAACAAAAGGGATCACCTCACATTCATCATGTATAGGAATCATATAATTCCCTCTTGTAATTCATTTATCTATAAATAGTAATTGTGTTGAACATTTTTAGAGGAATAAAGAGTATTTCCTCCGTTTCATTTTATTTGGCACAATAGGTTTTGGTGTAATTTTGTCTTGCAAGTTGAAATGTGTGGAGAAAATTGAGTGAAAAAAGAGTTAGATGAATGGTTGAGAATGATTAATTTATGCCATAAAAGAAAAAGTGACAATCTCAATAAAATATATAAAAATGAAAAGTATGTCAAATTTAAGAAAACAGAGTAAATTATTTCAGCTTCATTTCAGTTCAATTTACTCAATGCGAATATAGCATATAATTAACCTCCATTTGATTAATATTTTATCTATATTATTGTGATTGGCATACATTACATACATGATTTTTCAATTACAATTGAGGGAGTGTAAATATTCTCCTTCGCTAAATAAGACCTACACAAATGAAATTACACGTTGGCCTTACATTCTCGTCTACATTCTCGTCTCTTTAAGGTCATCTTTAATTCCCCAAACTCATTTTATTATGATTTTATTTTTCTGAATTTATTTCTTATCGAAATAAAATAAATGAAACTAAAGTGCATAGTGAAAAATAAGAATAATATATTACAAAATTTATTGAATTGAATTGGGGACAAACTGAATGTCATGGTAATTTTGTGGGAAACGAAAATAAAAGGAAGTAAAAGCTGGAAATGGACAATCATTGCTGACGTAATATCCACGTCATCACTAGAATTAAATGGCCTTTCTTTAAATGCTCATAAAAAATAATTAATTAGTCGCTTCTCCGACAAGCCAAGAGCGCCGATCCACAGTCAAAGTCAAACACTCAAAGCACAATAATACGATTTAATTTTAGAATTTTACGTTACCAACTAATCTAATCCACCTTTATCTTTACCCTTTTTCTAGAAAACAATTTGTTTTGCTTCTATCTTATAGGCGACATATTTTATTAGTAAATAAATGCAACTCTAGACTAAACAATATAATGCCAATATTCAAGAAAACTGGTTTTCTATAACATGGAAATGAATGAGACAATTATTTATGTAAATAAACATTTTGTCCCATTGACCGAACACAAATCTTTAGTCAAAGTCAAACTATACTATATATGCGATGAATTGGAAGTTAGCTCACATGTGCAAGTAGTATCACCGGAAGAAAATGAATGGATGAAATTGAATGCAGAAAGCAAACAAGTAAAATGAGTGGATGAAACTGAAGGAATCTTGAAAAAAATGGAAAGAGTGCCAAATAAAATAAAACATCCATTTATAGTAAGTGTGTCATAAATAATGAAATAGATGGAGTGGAATTATGCTAAAACTATAGATAAATTAAAAACAACATGATCAAGTATTACTCTCTCTGTCCCAATTCAATCTGCACACTTTTTGATCAACTTTCTCATACCATGTTTGACCAACGATAACTTTATTTATGTATAATAATGTTGTATTAAAATGTGATGTTTAGAAAATAAATCATGCAGAGAATCCAATGATATATCACATAATGATATTTGTATCTATATAATAGTTACAATTTATGGTCAAATGTGTCTTGAAAAAGTTGACCAAAGAGTGTGCAGCTTGAACTGGGACAGAGGGAGTAATATAATCCTTTAATCTCAGAAAGTATTAATCTAACCCTGGACTTGGATGAATTTTTAGTCAACATTCCTTTGACCGGATTATGGTGAAAATACAATTTTACCATTGGCTTTAAAAAAAAGTGAAAAAGGATGAAAACCCTTCCCATTTTCTTTCTTCCCCGGGCGGCAACGAATTTACTTCCCTCAGCGGAGTATGGCAGCAGAGGGTTTGTTCCCCTGTTTCTTTCTCCCCCGTCATCGTCCCCAATGGCGGAACTAGACCAAAATGTGGGGGGCAGGGCAGGACGGATCCTGGGCGAGAAGGGGCGGGGTAGGGCGGATCCTAGACGAGGGGGGACGGGATGAATATTTACCCATCATTCACCGGAGGTTGGGGGCGGCCGCACCGACTCGCCCCCTAGTTCCGCCATTGATCGTCCCCAAGTATCTCACCAAACCAAAAATAAAACGAATTAGAACTTCGTCGAATCGGAACCAAACAATGTCTTGAAAAGGAGACAAAACTTTACAAGCCTGGTGCTTCTGGTGTTGGGCAATTTGGTCGTAAGTCGATGTTAGACAACAGTACGGTGGAGTGCTTTGTGGAGATGCTGAGTAGGGTTAGATTAACACTTTCTTGAAGTTGTATTGACATTTTCGGACAAAAGTTAGGGTTAGAAATGTATTTCACTTCTATATTTTAATCTAAAAATATCTTGAGGTGTTTTTAGCATTTGAAAATCAAAAGGTTGGTGCCTTAAAAAAACAAGGGAGCAGTAACAAACCGAAAGTTAGAATCTGGGTCAAAGTTTTTTTTTTAAAAAAAACTAATGTTGCTGGGAGTAAATGGGGCATCCATTCAAAAACATGGGTCCATTTTCCAAATTCAACCATGACTTTGTGTCTGCCTTTGATGGGGCCAAATTGAAAAGAAAGATGCAGATACGTAGTATTAAAGCCCCAATTTAGTACTACAGCATACTCCGTAAGTAGTTTTACTGAGGCCAAGTTTTGAATCGAACCGAACCTAATCGAATCGAATCGAATCGAACTATCTGAATTAAAAATAAATTTATTGATATGGTATGTAAGTCACATTTCATGAAATTCAATTTCCAATGAATTGAACTAGATTAAATTGAATTGAAGTGAGTGAAATGCAAATGAGTTCTGAAAATCTCATTGACAATAAGATTTAAGATCGTCTCACTCAAAATTCTGTACTCCCTGGTTTCATTTAAACTTGCGCACTTTACCTTTCATCAGTTTACTTTAAAAATGTTTAATTTTTAATATTTTTATTAAGTATAATTAAAACTTGTAAAACGTTGATATTTGGAAAATATATGTTATAACAAATCTAATAAGAGGCCACTCAATAATATTTATACTTATACGCCTATTCAATTTTAAGCTCAGAGTTAAAATATTTTGACTAAATGAATGTTTAAATTGCAGTTGAAAATGGAACAAGAGAGTACTAGTTAACTAGGGGATATGACACGTGTCAAACTTAAAGGGTGTTGCTATATCACTCAGTATATTTTACTAGTTTACTCCCCAGTATGTATACATGCGTATAATGTTAATTTTAAAAGTTAATAAAATAAAATAAAACAAATCCCCACCTTTCCCTTGTTGATGCCACCGACGCCTTTGTTGTGTCTGTGCCACCACCGACCAGCCTCCTGCAGCCACTGTCAACCAACCCAGCCCAGCCAGAAACAGTCCTGCATCCCAACCCAAAACCCCACTCCCACCTCCCAACTTAAAAATCGAGATTCCCAAGCACGCTCTCACCCCAACCCTTCTTCTTCCGCTTCGTTTTTTCGGCGAGAAACCCTTTGGTGAAGAACCAACGCTGGGAAACGAGAATGGGTGCGATGGGGGAAACGAGAACCAGAAGGCAAAGGAGAACCAGATCTGGAAAGGAAGAAGGAAAAGGAGAGCGGGTAAGGCTCTAAGAAACGATAACCATAAAAAGAGAGCAGGCTAGGAGCTGGGAAATGAGAGCCGGGGAGAAGGGCTAGGGAGAACCAGGAAAAGATAACGGGCCAGGATCTGGGAAAGGAGATCCGGAGAGAAGAGCAAGGGAGAGCCATGAAAAAAGAATTGACGAGGGCTGGAAAAAGACAGTCGGGGAAGGAGGGCAAGGGAGAATTAGAAGAAAAAAAGAGCTGGACGGGGATGTTGAGAGGAGGAAATCGACGGGGAAGGCAAGGACAGGGATGGCAGATCTGAAAAGGAAAACGGCGGGGGACGATGAATCTCGTTGGAGTAAATGACGGAGAAGACGACAAAATCTTTGAGAAGATGACGGTGGACCCCTACAGAGGGCCCCCTCCATCGCCGGTGAACATCTACCGTCGTCCTCCATCGCCGACAAAGACCTCTAGCATCGGTGTATGAAAGTCAGGGTTTAAATATAATTGGGAAAATATACAAATATAACCCTATATATTTAAGAAAATGCAGATGTAACTCTTTGATATTTTTTAGTACAAAAATAACCCTAACCACTAAATAAAAGTGCAAATATAATCCTAAGGCACTATTTCTGACTTTGACCGGCATTGACCGCATATAAAATGACCAGAATGCCCTCTGACCTAAAACCTAAAAGCGTTTAGACAATTTTACCCCCCCTCATTCCTAATAACGACCACCCCATTCACGGCAACATCCACCACCCCCACTCCCAGTCCCACCCACCAGCCCACTGCCACCAATGCCCAGACATTCCGCCACCACCTGCAGCCCCCACCCCACCACCCCCTCGTCCCGCCCAACGCCACCTCACCAACAACCTCACCCTAACTCCCCCACAAACACCAGCCCGCCATCACACAACACTTTCCCGCCACCATTCAAAACCACCGCTTATCTCACAATCCCTCTGCCTCAATAGCCCAATCCCGCTGCCTCAATCACTTATCCACCAATTGACGGAATTGGAGCCCCAATCGGTCTCTGCCAGAGCTGTCTACAGTCCACCGCCGCCTCAATCACTCATCCACCCACCGCTGGAGGAGGCGATTCTTGACACGGCAGAGGCGGCACTGATTTATTGGGTGGCGGGGGTGGCTGTTTATTGGAACTTATTGGGCAACAAGTTTAGGGATAAGAAGTTGCGTTGCTGTGGTTTTCATCCCCGCAACACCTCTCTGAACGACATTGGTTCCAATGAGTCGTCTATAATTTAGTGATTCAGGAAAGAAATAATAAATGAAACAGGGTATGAACGTAATTTCAATATTTTTGAAAAAAATTAATTTTTTGTAGAGGGACAAAATGATATTTTCATCGAATTCCGGCCTTAAATGGTTGAAAAAGTTATATTTGCACATATACTAGTTATCTATGGTTATATTTACATTTTCAATTATCACAGGGTTATATGTGCACTTTCGTGAATTATGTAGTGTTATATCTAGTTATTTCGTGAATTGTGCACTTATTTTAATTCTTTAAATTAAATTAAAAAACATATAGTATCTTCAATAATATAAATACAGGGCGTGATCTATTAAAATACATGACTTTATACCAGTGGCGGAGCCATTAAGGAGCAATTGCCCTACCTTTTTAAAAAAACATATATTTTTAATATTTTTAGTTAATTAATATATTATTTTTTATTAATGCCCTAGGATTTTTTTTGAAAATTTAGACCCATTGCACCCAGTGGCGGAACTAGGGCTGGATCCTGGCGGGGGCTGAGATGAACAGTATAGCTTACCGTCACCGGGCGAGCGGGTGCTCCCCCTCAGATCCGCCAGTGATTGCGCCCTTAAATTTTCAAAATTTTAGCACAAATTTCTAAGATAGAGGCACCAAATTAAATTTTCTTGTTCCGCCCCTGCATTATATGGCGATGCACAACTTAAAAGGTTGAAGAAGTAGTCCATGTCCTTGATCGTGGTTAGATCCCACATTAAATAATTTCTCCCACTTTTTAAAGATGGCTACTTTCATTAATTCGGATGACTTTTTAATAATGGCGTACTTTTATATTCTTGAAATTATTTAAATTCATCCACCTATTTTACATTTCGAATTTTAACCAATTCAATTTTCTTCATTCAAAACCAATTTTCAAACCTTAGAAACGGATCAAGTTTCTTACTCTCCCTATTATTTGTTCATATTTTTGTTCTACTTTATTCTTTTATAAGTCACTTAAGTATTACAACTCATTAAGATAATAGAATCTACTTGTAAAATCATTTTTATTAACTCGAAAAATAACATTGTAAAAGTACTAGATACGATTATGCGACTTAAACCTTTTTTATATCTATTGATGCTTAAAATAGCATGTGTCATTTAAAATATATATATTATATTACTGGATAAATTTATCGATTTTCCTTCATTTCTTAAGCAAACTTTAAATTTACATACCTCTACCTATTAGTAAAATATTTCATTATCATTTTTAGTTCTAAATCTGCTTCTCCCTGTCTTATCTGAATCCGCACACTTACTATTTAATAGTTAAACTTATCTTACTTTACCCACGTATTTGAATAGATATACAACCAATAATATCATGTACATATATATTGCTAGATTTTTCCATAACGTGTGGTTTATAAATATTATTTTTTCCATGCACCATTATGTCCGTAATTACATATATTTATGGTCAAACGTATTTTTATGAAGACCGTGAATTGTTTTTATGCAAATTCCCTTGAAACGGATGGAGGAGTATTCTACGTCTCTTTTATAATTCTGAATCAGCTACTCCCTCCGATCATAGTATATTGACCCTCTTCTAAATGACACAATTCCTTTTAAGAGGTGATATGAGTGGTGTAGGATAAATTGGGAAAATAAAAAGTGAATTGCGTGCATGAAAATAATTTAGAATTTATCAAAAGAGGAAAGCGCCGATATCAAAAAAACATCCCAAAAAAGAAATTGTGCCAATATAAAGAAACGAGAGGGGGTATTTCCTTTCCGAAGATTATTAGAGCAAGTCCAACATCTTCCCTAAAATTTTCTCTATAATAGGGAATGAAAAACCATATTCCCTATTTTGCATAATCTGACATTTAATACACTATATTTTCCTTTTAATTTAAAACTAATAGTTGACTTTTAATCACTCCAAAATATATTTAAAAATTAATACTAGTTAGTATTTTTTTAAAATTAATATAACAAATTGAAAACTAGAAATTAGTTATTAATTAGAAACTAATTTTTTCCCTCTTATTTTTACCTATTTTGAAATAAAAGACGAATAAAATTTAAAAAATCAACAAAGTTTGCCGTATTTTTATCATACTCATATATGAATTGTCTAAGATTTACGCTCAACCTATTAACCATCTACAAAACCCGGTACATGAAATTACATTCGACATCCAAATTATCATTTTTTTTCTTCCAAAGGAGCGGAATATATATATATATATATATATTTTAAAAATATGTCTAGGCTACTTTTTGTAATGATGACTCATTTTGATCGATTACGGTATTAATGGTGTGGTGGTGTAGGTCATGTTTATATTATTTAAATTAATAATTACTGTAGTTTTTAAAAACAATCAATATAACAAATTTAAAGCTGAAAAGTAGAATTTAATTAGAATAATGACATCTAAACATTTCAAAAACTATAAACTATAAATCAAAGAAAATAGTTTCAACATATTCTAAACAAATCATTATTGACAAAATTCTTAATATATATATATAAGGCATCCCATCAGAGCTCGAGATTGTACTAGTTTTATCTATTTTTTTTGTTGCAAGTCGAATGTACTTTATAGTAGAAATGAAAAAAATAAGAAAACATTAAATTTTATAGAAAAATGAATATTGTGTTATGATTTGATGCATTCAGCTGGAATTGCATTAAATTTTCATTCCCTATAATATTTTCTCTTTCTACAAATATAGGAAAACAAATTTTATCTCTCATCAAAATTCCTATTTTTAGGAATGGGATAAGAAAACTGCTGGAGTTTAAAAATCAAGTAGAATCCCTATAATCAATAAAAAATTATATTATAGGGAAACTGTTGGCCTTGCTCTTAGAACCAGTTCAAGAGACTATGCATAATGGAGATTTTGGTTGAATATAGAGACTTTTTTTAAAAAATTGAGCTCCAACGGGTTCTCCACCTCGTTCTTCGAATAGATATTTAGAGGAAAATGGTGTTTCATTCTCCATATCGGTAGAGAGAAAGTGTAATATGGAGAATTAAATTTTTATTGCTAACCTAATCAATCACCTTTATTTATAACATAATTTCCTTAATTACATGAAAACGTTCTAAAAACATTAACTCTGACCTAAGTCACATTTATTTAAAACATAGTTTCCTTATTTATATTAAGAACATTAAAAATCAAGATATACCTTGCTTATATTATAAAGAATGGTTATGCAAAATAAAGAATTTGTTAAAGTTAAGCATGAAAAATATAGAGAAAATGAGTATTCATTATGCATTTTACAGAAACTAATAATTACAAGTTGGACAAAGACAATGGGACGCACGTGCAAAATGAAGTCGGTAGAATAGAAATAAAAGTGATTGGGATTTTCAAAGTCACAATGTTTGCTTTTTTGTATCTTTGGTATTATCACCATTTCTCAGAGAATCTTTCTGTCTTTTCCTCATTTTTAAAAACTACTGTCTCCGATTTTTTAACATTGACACTTTTTTTTGGAATGATTTTTAAATATTGACACATTTCCTTTTTTGGTAAATTTTAGATTGCTTACATCCACTCATTTTACTTTTTACCATTTCAATGAATTCTTAACCACTAATTCTACCTTCCTAAATTCTTGTGTCAAAAGCAAATGTGCCAATGTTAAAGAACCGGAGGGAGTACTTTTTTTATGGCAAGATTCCTTCAATTTCATCAAATCATTCTATTTTCCCATTTCTAAATTAAATAGCATCCACTTATTTCATTAGCCTAAATTCAAGCACCGTAACTATGGTGCCACGTCCACCAAACGGGGCAGTAGTAAAACTTTATTTTGAGAGATCAAACCTTTGAAATACTGAAATTTGTGATGCTTACGTGTCGGCCGAACTGGATTCATTTAATTTGGAGTGGTACGCAAAACATAGCAAGGCCCAGCACAGAACGAGAATGGAGTATATAGAAAATTGATGTGCGTGCGTGCGTGCATGAGCGAGCACACACCCACTGTACATGTCCACTCAAATTCATCAACAACTTGTCATCTATCATCTACGGATGATTATGATCATCGAAATTACTAGGCGGATAATAGTAGTTACTAGCATTAAGGTACTGATCCGTTGACGGTGTACTGTAGTCATGCTCGTGCTGCTGCTGATAAGAAGAAGACGAGCCTTGAGCGTCTTGCTGCTGCTGCTGATTGTAGAGCGCGGAGGTGAAGAAAGGCATCTCAGCATCAGTGCTGGACAGCAGCTGCGCGTACTGCAACAGGTGAGGGTAGCTGCTCATGTCCTGATCTGCCTGAGGCGGCGTGGCGGCGGCAGGCTGAGGCGGTGGTTGCAGGTACACGGGGTGGCCCTGCTGATACCTTTCGGGGAAGTTGAGCTTGGCTTTGTTACCTTTGAACCTGATGGCGGCTTCATCGTATGCAATGGCTGCATCCTCCGCCGTCTCAAATGTCCCCAGCCACACCCGAGCTGCCTTCTGAGGGTCCCTTATCTCCGCCGCCCATTTCCCCCACGGCCTCTGTCGAACTCCCCTGTAGTGTCTTCTTTCTCCTCCTGCCATTTCAGTCAACAACTTACTAAATCCCACGCCCACAGCCACCCTATGTGTGTGTGTGTATATATATATATATATATATATAACGAACCATGCAATGCATATTCTCTTCACACATTACTCCCTTATCAATTTATGCCTACCCACTTTCGTTTTTTTATATTTAAACTACTCTCTTTGATTTCCATTTCACACCGCAAACAATAACTAAATCAAATTTCAAGTATCCCTTTCTGGTTGAATTCAAACTACATGTACATACAATCAATTCATCTATGCGTGGGCCAAAATTAATGCACCATATATTTCGACTAACAAGCATGCATGTTTGTCAAGGTAACTAAGCAATGCTAGATGGTCCTAGCAAATTCCCTCACAAGAAAACATAAACGCTTGGAGGTAAACTATAGTGAACATCAAATTTTCCCTACGTTTAATACCATCACTTTCTCTCTTTTTTCAAAAAGAATAAAAAATAAAATAAAAGAAGATCCTCTAATTAAACCAGTTTAAGCCCCCACCATGTGTTGATTATGTGATTATAACATTATCGAATTTCACAAGCAATATTTTAATTCAAGTTCACTAGCTAATAAGCCACACCACATAAGTGCATAATATATCAAATAATTAGGTTAAATTGGAATTTCAATCAATTCTGAATAATGTCATGGTTATAAAAGGTCGGTGGAATTTTACTCAACCATCGCTCTAGAGATTAAGAAGAAGAAATTGGTTTTAAAAATCGATAAAAAGGAGGAGAATAGAAATGGAGAGCAATAAAAATAGTTATGAAAGATACACTTGGAAATATGGATGATTTGAATGGAAATTAAAGCCGAGCAAAGTTTTAGTAATTAGAAGAGAGATGATTCATCACGGAAAGTTAATTAGATGCGTAGTGTCATCATTATTGTATACGACGAACCTGCCCAATTTCGTGATATTATGGTTGGATAATTGCACACCAAACAAATAAATTAGAGCAACGAGGCAAGAAAAGTAAATGATGGACTGTCATAAAATGAAAATAAAATTGAAGAGATGGAGTTATAGAAGAAGTAAATCCTGAAGAGATGGAGTTATAGAAGAAGTAAATAAGAGTACCTTGAGGATTATTCGGAGGGTTTTGTTCCATAATTAACCGGAATAGAATTGAGGTTGGTGGTGGATCATCTCATCAACCTCACCCAGCCGGAAGTGGCAGAAAGGAGAGTTATGTTGTTTTGGAGATGATGTCTCCCCACTCTCCCTATTTGTATACCCCAATGATGGTCATCAACCTCAACCCCCTACTAATTAACTTGCTCACCTGTCTTTTTTCTTCTTCTTTTCTTTTAAAGTGCTACTCGAACTCTACAGAAAGTAATTATTTAATGAAATATGACATAATATATACAATATGATATGCTCTCCATTTTTCGATGCCACTTTGTTAATAAATTACACACTTAAATATTTGACCATTTAAAACCGTTTAGCTTACCTTCGATTTAGTTCAATTGAAATAATTTATTTAAATCTAAAAAATAATGGTATCCTTTTCTTCCTAAATAACATGTAATTACAAGAGTGTGGAATATATTGATGCAGCCGCTAGCTACAATATGGTTGTGGCCGTGGAAGAGAATATTAATATTGAGTACGTTGATATACGGAAGGAAGGGGTTGGATTATTGTGTCATGATCTAAGCAGCTTCTGGTTTTGATCTTAG
>JAULKK010000013.1:69729-108038 GCA_032355705.1 Rubia peregrina | reverse complement strand
GACGGTTGTGAGTTGTGATTCCGCTTTCATGTCTTTCTCTACCGCTAGCTTTTGTTTTCTTTTCAATCCCTGAACCAGAACTATTATAGGCATAATAGTAGGAACCGGCACTCAACCATGCATCTTCATCTTTTATTTTTTAGTCTATATAGGGAAAGCAATTACTTAACTTAGAATAAGTATATTAGGAAACAGGACAACCTCATTGCCTCTCTTGTCTCGCTGAAAGAAATCTCAAACATAGATATAGATTTATAGACCAAGATTAGATCATTAGATCGTAGTTCTTACTTTATAGAACGACTTTCACCCTTAGGACAAAGAAAACTATACCGTTCGGTAGCCATACCTATGACTTCCTTCACTCGGTCCTAACAATCAGAGGGATATTCTAATAGGCCCTTTCGGGCGCCTGGTCGCTTCTCAATCTTAGAAGGGCTCGGACGTTATCTTCTTTAAATTGTGACGTGCAGCCTCATACTCTTTTTTGGATCATCCGATATTAGCATGGGCACACCGTAATTCAAAGCTTACTGATGGCCTTTGTTGAGTTGGCGATCCAAGCCAATGGTGACCGAAAAGCACCTTAGAATTTTATTTATTTTTTTGCCTTGGGTTCTATCGAAGACTTTTAGTTCATCTATTAAGTACATCTACAAGACGATGAAACTCTATATGCCATTAGATTAGTGGTTTCAATTTAATCAAATGTGAAACGATATTCGTCTCTTCGTAGTGGAGCCCTCTCTTTTCAGTGGATAACTTATTTCTTACCAGTCAGTCGGATATTATAGCGATCTTATTCGTTGTGCCCAATGCTCCTCTTCTAGCGACTCGACACCAGAGACCCCGAAAGGGCGCCAAGACTTGACTATACGCCTGGGAAAGAATATGGGTCTCCCTATCAATTGGCGAGGCCTCACGTAGTACGCTTCTTTCTCCTGTAAAGTCGAACCCGCACCTTTCATCTACTCAATATGATATGAGAATATTCTGAAATTTCTAGTTAGATCGGTTATAGGAAGAAAATTAGGTTATGGAGCTCTTACCGTTCTCGCTTTTGTCTTCCTCGCGGATGGATTCTAAAATCCATCTTCTTTCGCTCCTAAAGAAAGAATCCAGAGAATGGCTTTCCTCAGAGCTGACCAAAACCTAGCAAACAGGCCGTCGTGAACCAGGTGAACTAGAGCGAACAGGAGGAGCAAGCAAATAGAGGCCTCTCATCCGATCCACCTCTAGCAGTTAAGTTAAGGACAGGTATGAACACCCGATCTTTGATCCCCCGATTCAGGAGCGATTGAAGCGAATACAATAAAAGAATGCAAGGAAGGGTTCCCCCGTGGCCAACTCGAAGGGGCTGAAGTTCGACGCAGAGCTTTTTGGAAGTTATAGCAGCACTGAGCAACATCCAACAACTCCAGTCCTTCTGCACTAAAGTGGCTTAAGTAGCCCTCGAGGAGTCCGTTTATTCTCTCCGTCTGAGCTTTCAAAGATATACCGACCATAGGTATCTAGGTATCTGATCATCAGATACCGACAGGCGTCTTCTAACATTACCGAAATTTCGGGTTTTAATAAATATCACATAAGATAAAAGCTCTTTTCATCATCAGAAAGAACCCGATTTCCGACCTCTTGCATTGCATTACCATAACAAAAAAAAAATAAATCATTAAAAAAGAAAAAGAGATTGCTCTTGTGACTCGGAATGAAGACCTTTGGAAAGGAATAGCCATGGATTTCTATAGAGCATCCAGGAACAAACAGGTTAAATCGGACGACGAATTCTTGCGCGGTCCAAGGAAATCAAAGGTCCGCTTCCACTCATCTATATTGAATCTCTTAATATCAGAATAGCTTATATAGTCATGATTCAATTCATGAATTAGCCCACTATGAGTCTAGTGTATTTAAAAATATATATATATATATAAAATATTTATATATTTTTAGGCTGTACACCTAATTTTCCTGGGATTGTAGTTCAATCGGTCAGAGCACCGCCCTGTCAAGGCGGAAGCTGCGGGTTCGAGCCCCGTCAGTCCCGACGGATTAAATAAATACATCAATTCATCTCTCCATTTTCTGTTAAAAGGGGGACAGGAAGCAGAATGAAACTCCCAACGGGGGCTCTTTTTTTATCTATCGTTTTTAGTTTCGCATTTATCATCAAACTAATGGGGGAATTGAAATTACTTCAACTAGTACCGATTGATGGGAGATATGTGGATTATTACAATTTTTTATTGTATTGCCATTCCAAGAGAGACTGTTTTTTTAACCGAAAAGGGCCTTTTTGACTTCAGTTGTAGTCGTAGAGCGAGGAAAGAGGAACGCAGGCCTATCGCTTAAGGTACCTTTGCTTATTCTCTTAGCTTAGTCTATTAGAGCAAGAATAAGTCGCATATCAACTGTTTATGATACTTATATAGCCCCTCTCATAGAAAATTTCAAAGAATTATAGTCCGACGATGTTGATGTGTATGATGGTTTTCGTGGAACAGAGTTTAACTTGAAGGTCATGCTTTTGTTTACTATACATGATTTCTCGGTATATGGTAACCCTTTAGGTTATGTAGTGAAAGGCCACAAGACATGTCCCGTATGCAAGAATAGTAGGAAGAACGTGTATCTGGGCTATCAAAATTTCCTTCAAACGAAGCACGGGTTTCAAGATGACATGGTTCATTTTATTGGTGGGAAGGTGAGGAGGAAGGCACCAAAACCATTGAATGGGGTTGCCATCCACAACAAGGTGAAGAAATTGAATGGTGTACTTTACACACCCTATAATGCAAAATTGAAGACAGTTCATCTTTATGTTATACAGAATAGTATTGAGACAAAAATTTATATTCAAGATCACATGTCAATGTTAAAAGAACTCTATTGCGACTGGCCATCGAATAAAATACAAGTGGAGCATTCTTCAATGTTTGTGATTTGGTTTTATAATCATTGCAATGTGGACGACATACCTGGTAAACTTCATGCGTTTGCAAGGACACCCAAATGCATCGTAAGAAGATACCAAGGGTATGGCATTAATGGATTTAGTTTTGCTACATTGGACAAGGACAACAAGAGCACAACGCAGAACAGTGACACGTACATTGAATCTAAATCGATGTGGCAGGATAGCAAGAAAGACAAGGATCATATTATTGCAATTATGCCTTTTTATGGAGTGATTGAAGTGATTTGAGAGTTGGATTACGTTGAGTTTCAATTTATTTTCTTCAAGTGTAGACAGGTTGAAAATGGTGTAGGGGTTCGTTCAGAGAAACCCACGGGTTTCACATTGGTGGACTTGAATCAAGTGGGATACGAGGACGACAAATTCATCTTAGCCGGTAAAGCATGACATGTGTTTTACATCCAAGACACAATCAATGATAAGTGACATGTTTTATTCCTTGAGTAGAAGTTCTATTTTGAAGATGAGAATGATTGACCAGTCAGAGCTGAAAGTCCAGAGTTTCCTTCGACCTTTTCGAGTTTGGAGAACATTAGTGGACCACCCATAGGTAGACATTCACATGGCTATGGATTGCA
The DNA here is from genome assembly GCA_032355705.1 of Rubia peregrina. NCBI lineage: Eukaryota > Viridiplantae > Streptophyta > Magnoliopsida > Gentianales > Rubiaceae > Rubia > Rubia peregrina. The sequence continues at coordinate 104,483 of JAULKK010000013.1, read as the reverse complement.
GGTAGACGAGAATGGTCAAATAGTGGGGGTGATGGTGTTTTGAAAAGGAAAAAATAGGGGATTAGTTTCATTGTAATGTACATTTTTGGATCGTTTTGTATATTCCCCAATGGATTATAATCAATACGTTACCATGGTAAGAATAAAATGTTCCGGTAGTTGTTTTCATAGTTCATTCGCCACTGTTTTTTTTTCTTTTGTTTTTTAAATTCATTTTTGTGAATCCAAAAACCACCTACCACCAGTACCTCTACTAGTTACACAGATGCTAGAAAACATAATAAGTACCATGTTTTTGCGTAGGCATCGGATTGACTTTTTCAGGCACCTGTATATTGAATCGGTGATGGGTACTTAGAAAAAATTTGAATTCCTTGCTCTCGGGTCCTTAATTAAAACAAAGGAGCATTAAAGAAGCTGCATGAAACTGCTTTTAATATGCATAGGCACCGGTCCAACATCTATCAGCACCGGATGATAAACCGGTGTTAAATACTTAGAAAGTTTGGTTAATTCCTTGCTTGAGTCCTTAGGGGATTAAAGCATTTGTGTAAGGCTGCTTTTGATGTGCATAGGCACCGGTCCAACACCTATTAGCACCGATGAAATATTGGTGCAGGGCACATAGAAAATTTTCCTAACTCTCAGGTCGCCAGAAACAATAAAAAAAAGATTTAAAGTAGCTCCGTAGCTGCTTTATATTTTTATATGTACCAGTTTAGCAAAGATAGGAACCGTTATACGTACTAGTGCTCCATACATTGAAAGTTTTCTCATTCTCAGCTCACTGGTTGAAAAAAAACTATGTCTTTAAAGTAGCCTAACGTAACTGCCTATTTGGTCTATAGGCACTGGTATAGCTTCTTTTCATAATTGTGCTATGTTAAATATTCAGATTAGAGGTTTCTTATTTCTTTTGAAATTCCTCATTTTCAATTGAAAACATGATAACTTCAACCAAATATAACCAAACACCCCCATTGAAGAAATTTGGCTGAGATTTATAGGGGAATGTAACATTATTCTTTCATAATGTTTACAATTACCCCATTTAAACAAATTGAATGTATATTTTCACTTTCCATTACAAATACATGAGGTGCAATTTTCATATTAAATCATCTTATATTTCCTAACTTGGTCATTTGGATTTAAATATGTACACCTTATGTTGAATTGTGTTAATTATATTTGAGTTGATAGCAAGTTTGGTGTTGCTTTAAAGTCATATATGTTTTACTTTTTCCCTTGCATGCAAGGTGTTTGATAAAATGATTCAATGTGAAATTAGGGCATGGCAACAAAAATTCCACGTAAGGCGTCATAGTCATCACCTTCTAGCGGATCCCATACGAAGCATCTGGATGATACATTTGTTTCCAAGAAGGAAAGGTTTCTCCCTCAAACTTACAGAATGCGCAAGCCTTATCTGAAAAGGGGAATAGAAGCATATCCCTCTTTTGAAGAAATTATTAGGCTTTTAGGGTGGGAAAAGCTTTGTGATACACCTATGTCGTTCAACTTGTCTATCGTAAGTGAGATCTATGAAAATTTGAGGTGTTAATTGAACAAGGATGAAGTACTTTGTAGGGGGGATTAGTTCAACTCTCTCCCGAATCAATATATGATGTGTACCTCTTGCCAAATATCCAGAGAGGGGGAGGACGAAGTAACTTCATTACAGAATATGGACGAAGATTTACATGAGGACGTAGTCAGAGAGATAGTTAGGGTTGTCACTAGAGATTGAATCAACGTCGAAGCACTTGTTACGCCTAGTTGGTCAAAATTTCCAAAGAAAGCACAACACCGGAAATAAATGGGTGGTATCACTTCGTAACCTCCAGTATTGACCCTGCAACCATCAATGTTGAAGTGCACAAAAGTATTTTGACCAAATTGTATGCAATCAAGAAGGAAAAATCATTGGAATGTTGAGGATTTTAATGCAATAATTGGATAAGACGTGATGCTATGGTCTTAGCAGCCTCATTTCCTCACTCTGTTCGAAAGCGGATATCCCTCACTATCCCCACGACACATACGACCACCTAATAGGTAAGATTTCCGCATAATCTTTTTGCAAGAAGTGACCCGTGCCCATTGCCAACTCAATGGAGTCTAGGTCGCAGCGTTGAAACAGGTTTACAAAATTTGCGTGCAGATTGTCAGTTTCAAAGAACATGGTACTATCACATGGGGAAAGTGTTTAGCTACCAATATCTAGATGTAATTAACATTGTTGGAGCTTTCCCATCGTATAGAGAGAACGACAATGAGGATTACATCAATGTTGGGACCAGTTCATGAGGTACAAAAAATATCATTGAATTGTGGGAATCGAAACCATTTGTGCATTATTTTCCGTGAACTTAGTTAAATTAGTGTTAGACGTGATTTTTTATTAACATAATCCTGTATAAAGGTTTTGAACTATTAAGTCATCAACTTCATAATTACATATGAATAAATGTGTATGTTTAATGTTTCAGTGGCATATTTCACTAAAGGAATAATCTCAAAAAGGGACCTTTTTGCACGATTACTAGGTAGAATATAGAAAAATGATTTGCAAAAAATGGTTTTTGATGTGTTTTTCAAATATATGGGCTGCTATGCAATTTTCCATAACTGTGTTCCACATCTCATTGTTCATATTTGGGTGCCCTCCGTACACATGTTCACCTAACAATTAGGTAGGTCGCGGTCTGCACACGGTTAATTTCATTTTGGTGCTGGAAATTTCATGATTAGACCCCTCCAATTTTCTAGGAGGGACCGAAATACAAAAGGTAAAAAGTTCACTCTACCTCAGAATTCAAATGCGGTTAAATGTGATGGTACTCGGAACACCCAGTATGTATTCCCCAAGTCCATAACGGAAAAATTATATGGGGTTGGCGACTAAAAAGGCTCCATATATCTTTTTATTTCACTTTGTGGCTACTAAGTAAGCATCTATGATTTACTCTAAACATATACTAGCACTTTGTCAAATTGGATCAAAGAGAACCATTTATTTTTTATTTTATAATCTCATTCAATTTGGAGTGATGTAAAATGGTACACTTGACTTTCCCATGAGTAGTAAGTGGTGCACTTAACTTTTCAAAAGTTGCAAGTAAGTGTGCTACACAATTCCTAGTTCTAGCTACCCACCATAAGCTTATGTGATAAACCTCAAGCTTTGAGCGCACTGATATAATTATTTCTCGTAATTGATTTGTTTTTTAGAGTAATTATAAATAGAGGATTACTGTATAGGCATTGTACAAGTCTAAATCTAATCTAGTCATCAAGTTGACTTATCCTAACACCATCCCTCAAGTAAAGCGCTTGAATCTTAGAGACGTAAAACTTGATGAAAAGAAATAAAATAGCTGATGAGAAAGACCCATGGTGATGATTTTTGCACTCTGCAGAGTAGTGGGAACATGAGCTATGTGCCACTTTCCAGAGGCAACCAACTCTCGAAACAAAGTGGTAGTCGATATCCATGTGTTTGGAGTGCATGTGAGCCAAGGGAAGAGCCAGAAATATAATACTGTTGTTGCCACACAACAAAATAGGGGGCCTAGAAAGCGGGAAATGAATATCTTGCAAGAAATAAGTCAACCAAATGACCACAGAGGAGGTATTAGCCAAAGCTCTATACTCAAACTCGATGCTGGAGTGAGAGACACTGGGTTATTTCTTGGCACTCGAAAGATAAGGTTTTTGCCAAGAAAGACAACATACCCATAAGTGGAACATCGAGTCTCAAGACATCGGACCCATTTGGCATCGAAATAATCTAAGACATCAGGAGTGCTAGCAGAATGGAATGCAAGACCAAATTGTAGAGTACTACGAACATATCAAAGAATTCGAGTAGCAACGGCAAAATGATTGTCCTGAGGTTCCTTAAAATACCAACTAATAAAGTTAACCGCAAAGGCTATGTCTGGACAAGTGATGTCCAAGTACTAAAGGGCCCCTAGTAGAGAGTGATATAGGGCCAGATTCGAGAACTCAAAACTAGAGCTGCGAGTTTGGTAGAAATAGAGTGGAGACAGGAGCAGCATTAGACATCCCGATGCGAGTAAAAATATTGTGCACATAGTTAGTTTGACCGATAAGGAGAACCGAGGGAGTAGGGGAAAATTTGAGGCTAAGAAAGTAATAAAGATAACCTAGGTCCTTAATAGCAAACTCCTGATGCATGTGAACAATGAACTTTCAACTGAGAGACAGGTGGGTTACAGTGAGGATGATGTCATCGAAATAGACAAACAAATACAACAATAAAGATACTTGAGAAAGAACAAATAAGTAAGTGCTGCAAAGCTACACTGAAAGCCAAGTTGAGATAAATAAGTGCTGAAACGCTATAACCACGCACGAAGGGCTTGTTTAAAACCATATATAGCCTTTTGCAGATGACAAACATAATCTGAATGAAGAGGTTTCTTGTAGACAAATTGTTGCGCCATGTATAGTGGGGAGTCAAGCACACCGATGAGGAAAACATTCTTGACATCCATCTGATGAAGATGCCATGACCGCATGGTAGTAATGGAAAAAACTGTGGAGGTTTTGGCCTCCGTACTAAAAGTATGATTGAAGTCAAAACCTGGAATCTGAGAAAACCCCTGAGCCACTAGGTGATCCTTATAATGATCAATAGTGTCACCAGGGTGCGGGACCAAATCCCACATACGCTAGCTGCGGAGAGTTGCAATCTCTTCATCCATGGCAGAAACCCAAGAAAGTTCTAAGGAGCCGAGTGATAGTCATTAGGTTCCTCCGGAGTAAGAAGGGCAGCATGAAGACCATGAGCAACAACATTAGAATAATCACGACACTGAGTAGCACCAGTAGCGGATCGAGTAGTTATGCGGTGAGGTCACAACTGAGGAGGAGATTTCTCGACATGATCAGCCGTGATGGATGGTATTATTGAGCCAATGGAGCTAGCCCCTGAAAGGACGGGTTGTGCGGGAGCCGGTGGAGCGGCTAAGGAAACCTTAAAGTCTAATGAATAGATAGAGCATGGTGCAGGAGTCTGCGAAGAAATCGCAGGCAAAGGAGGCATAGAATCTCAATCAGGATCAATAAAGGCAAAAACATCCAACTTCAAAAGTTGAGAATTGGTTATCGAATGGTAGATGAAGCGAAGTGACAACATAGCTCATTAAATTGAGCATGTGGAGTGACGTAGATTCTACCGGTAGATAAATCAAGACACCGAAAACCTTTATATTGTAAAATGTAGCTAATAAACACACATGGAATACTTAAAAAAACTTATGTTCAGCAAAGGATCGAACGAAAGGGAAAACTGACCTCCAAAAGGATTAAAGGTGGGATAGCTAGGTTCCAAATCGTAGAGAAGACCATCGGGAGTATAGCCCTGCAAAACTGGAGTAGGTAGAAAGTTATGGTGTAGACGACCTTGGAAAAGGTATCATCCCCACGAGAAAGAGGGAGATGCGGTTGAAATAGCATCGTGAGCCCCATTTCATCAACGAGCTTATGTTTACGCTCTGTTTGCCCATTCTGTTCTGGAGTGTAAGGGCACGAAATTTGGTGACAAATCCCCTTAGAGGAAAAATTAGACCGCAACCGAATGTTCAAGAATATTGTACCACCGTCACTTTGGAATGCCTTAATCTTGGATGAAAAATGGTTCTCAACTAGCGCCTCAAACTGCAAATAAGTGTCAACAAAGTCCGATTCGTGACCAAGTGGAAAAAGCTATGCAAATAGAGAGAAATCATCCACAAATAAGGCATAATAAGCAAAACCATTGTCTGATAAAACAAGGGAAGAACCTTACAAGGCATAATGAACTAAAGCAAGAATGTGAAAAACACATTTACGGTTCTCAGCAAATGCCAACCACTGACCTTTTGCCATGACACATAGAACGTTGGTGTGCGGTTTGGACAACAAAGAAGAAACATAAAGTACTTCAGACTTATGCAAACTAGAATTAACTCCACGAGGCACTGCCTAGACGAGCATGCCAAGTATCAAATGATGCCCGAATTTTATTTTTCTACAAAAATGAAACAATAGTTTCCTCTCCTGGATCCAAAATGTAAAGTTCATCCTCACTATGGCCCCAACCCATGACTCCCTTAGACACTTTGTTCTGTATCACAAAGTTTCGATCATCAAAGGGGATTAGTACAACCATATCTCGGGTTAGCTTACTCATAGATAATAAATTGTTAGTAATCTCTAGCACTACTAGAACATCAAATAAGCATAAAATTTCATAAATTTGAGAATCACAAATATTAGAAGGGATATATACCAATATAACTTTACCTACTTGAGTAAGTGCCAATATAACTCTCAAATAATTTTTAGTGCAAAAATAACCCTAAGTAGTTGATGAAAGTGCCAATAAAATCCTAAGACACCATTTATGGCTTTGACCGCACATAAAATGACTAAAATACCCTTTGGTCTAAAACCTAAAAATATGTGGACAAATTTGCCCTCGACCACCACCACCAAGTTACCGCCACCTCACCACCACCCTCACCCAGTCCCACCACCACCACGAACTTCCACCCCACCTCCACCATTTTCCACCCCATCAAGATAACACCGCCATTGTTTCTAGAATTTTCACCGGGAAGCTGCTCCACCAACTCAGCACCGCTTCCGCTTCCGTCTGCCACCTCTCAAGGGCGTTGATCATAGTGAAGACCAGTGTGCCGTACACTGGACACCGGATCAACTCACCGGAGTACTCTATCGAGACCTCAGTCATGTCGTCACCTTACAGCCCTTCCCTCTCCGACCATCCCCGCCACTATCACCTTCCACCCCCGATGCACAGCCCCTACCACCGAGAAAGAGAAAGAGAAACATCGGTGCAAAACCTAGCGCCACCACCCTCCCTCCAGCCAGCTTCACCCCCTCCGGCCATCCCCACCACCACCACCCTTTTTCCAGCCCCGCCACCAACACCTTCAACCCCCGACACCCAACCCCAGTGCCTAGCCCCCGCCACCGAGAAGGAGAAAGAGAAACAGCAACTTGAGCACCACCACCACCCTACCAGTGTCCTACCCTCGACGTGCAACCCCCAATTCCCAACCTCCAACTCTCAACCAGGAGAAGGAGAAACGGTGGCTCGAACCCTAGTAACACCGCCACCCTATCGGCACTCCACCCCCGAGGCCTAACCCCCGACACCCAGCCCTCTCCACCGAGAAGGAGAAAGAGAAGTGGAGAGTGGCATGAACCCTAGCGGATAAGGAAAACATAAAAGAATGGAGAAAGAGAAAAATAATGGCAGACAGGAAAGAAAAGAAGAATAAGATAAGGGTTATGGAGGGTAAATGTAATTTCCTTCTTCTTTTATTAATTAAAAAAATCAGAGGGGTAAAATCATTTTTTCACCAAATCCAGGCTTAAACTGCTGGAATGAGTAAAATTGCACTTACATCAACTATATAGGGTTATATTTGCACTTTCAATTGTTAAAAGGTTATATTGGCACTTATGTGAATTAGGTAGAGTTATAAAAGTACTTTTCTCTATGAGAAATCATAATAGGAGCACCATTACCAACATAAACTCGGGAGTCACCATTATAGGGTGCAATGCTATATAGGCCAGAAGCAGAAGATGGCATATGACTAGTGATCTGAGTTACGCGCATGTGGCTCCATCTCTAAATATAACTAAAAATTTGTAGCCAAGTGTGCGAAATCTGAGCGACGACCCTGAGCATCTTCTTGTAACAAGTGGCAGCATAAGGACCAAGGCGATCACACCAAATGCAGTACGGACGACCACAACCGGTTCCAGCCGCTCCATATCTGGCCCAGAAACCACGACCACCACGATGTCCGTTGAATCGGCCGCCTTGAGTGACGCGTGTACCACATGCGCCACTATCTCTAGCCGGTGCGTGATCCCACACTGCCAGCCGGGGGCTAATCTATTGTGGTGAATAGAACCGGCCCAGTTGTTGGGGTACCTACAGTGTTGTGACCCTGCAAAAAAAATTAAAATGCCTAGTGGTTCTTGGCACGAGCAATAACATCGACATGTAATGGCGCGGGAGAAGCTTTGATCAAGGACACGGAAAAATCTTTGAAATCAAGGACAAAAGCAGTTAAAAATCAAATAATTTGATCATCATTCGTCACGGGAGAGCCCATAATGGATAATTGACTGAAAATTTCCTCGAACTAGAGATGAAGGCCATGAACATTACTAGATATTCAGATGGCATGTATGTTTGCATGAAAAGGAGTGATGGTTGACTTGCTAAGATTCTGAAATGTTGCCGAAATATTTTCCCGGATCTCCTTGGGCGTAGCACATTCCAGGATCTAGGCGAGGGGTTGGACAGTGAGAGAAGAAAATAAAAGACTACAAACACGTTGATCTTCAACAATCCATTGATCATACGCGGATTTAGATCTCTCGTACGCCTCCTGAGGATCAACTTTGCTACCACCGGGAGAGGAAGATGTGGCAGTGACATACAAAAGCGTGGAGGACAACGCCTGAAAATATTGCCGAACATATCTTGCCGAACAAATCAATATGGCCGAACCTCTGTGCTATTAATATAGCTAAACAAATATTGCGGCTTAAAAGCATAATCAGCTTGACACTTCCAAAGAAAATAGTTTTGACAATGAAAGCTTGATCGTCATCATGTGGAGTAAGGTGTTGTAAGGGAGTTTTTCATCGACCATAGTGAGGAGGAGAGAGACGCTGGGGAAATACGTCAATAAAATAAGAATAGTTGTGGGAGGGAGGGAGGTGGTCAGCGACCACAGGAAAAGGGGGAGAGGAGGTTGCTGCTGAAAATAAAATAAAGTTCAAAATTTTGGTCTTCAGATCAAAACTTGCTCGGATTAATTTAATTATTGTTGAGAGTAAGAATAAATGTATAGTACAAGTCTAACTTTAATCTATCAGAGCATCCACAATGGTAGCTACTTAAACTCACTTTTATTAATAAGGAGTACTCCTTATTTAAGGAGTACCATTGTGGAGTTTTAATGATCACTCCTTAATAAGGAGTTGCTCCTTAGTTAAGGAGTTGATACATCTTTCGTTGTGCAAATACAACCAATCAATTTAATATGTATTGTTTTATATTTTTAATTAATTATAATTCAAAATTAAAAGAAGTGCTTAAGAAGTGCTCTTTAAAGTTCACTACCATTGTTGATAGTTTATTCTTACCTATTTTTTTATTAAAATTCATGATGTGACACTTAAGAAGTGCTCTTTAAGTCCACTACCATTGCGGATGCTTTCATGCACCAATGCACCTTATTCCGCGCAAGAAGCCGAGAATTGTACAATCGAAATTGCTGACCATTTAAAATTAATACTCCCTCTGTCCTAATTCAAACTGCAATTTAATTATTCATTTAGTCAAAAATTCTTAACTTTAACTATAAAATTGAATTAGAATACAAGTATATATATATATATTATTGTGTGATGTCTTGTTAGATTCGTTATAACATATATTTTTAAAATATTATTTTTTTATAAGTTTTAATTATCTTTAATAAGAGATATTAAGGATTAAAAAATTTCAAGTCAAAAGTCAAAATATACAGTTTGAATTGGGACAAAGGGAGCATGAGAATAGCCATAGTTCCCTGAGAATTTAAATTTGCACCTTATTCCACGCAAGAAGCCAAGAACTGTACAATCAAATGGTCAGTCGCCATTTAAAATTAATACTTGTGAGAATAGCAAGAGTTCCACGATCTTCCATACACAGGTCTATCTCGACTGTCCCTCTCATTTAAATGGATTCACTCAAGACTGTCCGTCCGTTTTGTGGTCATCTTTATTCACTCAAGCTTTAATATTGACCATAATAATTGATGCAGCATACTCCATTTATCAAAAATAATTGATGGAGTATGATTGTTATCAAAAATGACCCGACCGGCAGTGCTAATAATAGAGTTCATTTCACATATTATATGCGCTACTAAATTGTTTTTGTACATGGTACTAATATATTTATACGTGCTACTAAGTAGCATATTATGGTGTAACTTTGTCAAATAAATTTTTTATACATATAAATTCACTTATTGGATCCACTTATCCACATGAAATATTTATTGATAAACAATTACTTGCTCATATAGCTTTCTTACTACCCCGGTTTTATTGGATGTGGCACACTAGGTTTAAGTGCTTGGATTTAGGTGAATGAAATGAGTAGATGAAATTGAATTTAGAAAGAAAAAAGTAGAATGAGTGGATGAAAATGAAGGAATCTTACCAAAAAAAGAAAGTGTGTCAAATTCACAAAAATAACCAAAAAAGTAAAGTGTGTCACATCTAATGAAACAAAGGGAGTACATGAGAAAATTTCTGTAATAAGTTTATTAATCCATCTATTCACTCTATAATCTTTTTTAATTTTTCAAAAGTTGCATGTAAAATAGATTTCTCCCTGGCCTAATAAAATTTTCAATTATTGCATGACTTTTATATTTGGCTTCTACGTGCGAAGTATATTAGTTAATTGACTTTACAATGGTAAGAGTAAAGTGCCAAAATAACCCGACTTTACACTGAAAGTGCTAATATAATCCTGTAAAATGAGAAATTGTCAAAATAATCCTAACTTTATGATTTATATGCTAATATAATCCTGAGAACCGTTGACTCCAATTGTCAACGCCAGAATTGACCAGATTTTAATGAAATGGCTATTTTGCCCTGTTGAAAAAAGAAATATGAATTAATTAATTATACCATTTTCTTCTTCCCTGATCCTTTCTTCTTCCCTCCACCGTCTTTTCTTTCCCACTCTCTGGTACCAGGAAGAGGACTCCTCGTACCAAGAAGAATTCGTTCTCAGATGATCAACTAGATCATCTGAGAATATGATCAACTAGATCTTAAATTATAGGTGAGTTTTTGATTGATTGGCTTGAGTTTTGTTGAAACTGAGGGATTATATAGGTACACTCAAAACCGTGAGAATGGATTTTTGCCTCGGGCTCTCTCGTCGTGTAGCAGTGGGGTTGGCGTGGCCTTATCCGCAGTGGCCTTCAGCTCTACCATGGCAATGACGCGTCGTGAGTCTGGTGGTGAATCTAGGCATTGGAACCTGGGCGATGGAGATGTGAAACCCTAGGCGGTGAATCTGGGCAGTGGAGCGGTGGTAGGAGCAAATCAAAGCAGTGACGAAGTAAATCTGGGGGGTGAGCGAGGTGGAGATATGTGGTGGTGGCAAATGTGGTGCTTTTGGTGGTAGGGGTAGTTGGAGAAGGTGGCCGATGGTGGTGGTTGTGGCGGGAGAGATGGTGGTGGTGGTGGTGGCGGAGAGCGTGCTAGAGAGAGTGGCGGTGGCTGGCGGGCGGTGGCGGTGGCTGGGGCAGCATGAGGGGTAAAATGGGAAAGAAATTTAAGCTGAAATGATCAAGGGCATATTCATCATTTCCGGTCTGGTCTACGGCCCAATTGGTGAGTCAACACCAGAATGTGGCCTGAAGGTTATATCGGCACAAATCATTATAAAGTTAGGGTTAGTTTGATACTTTCTGGTTTTAGAGTATTATATTGACACTTTCAGCCTAATGGTAGGATTAGAAAATCATTTAACCCTAATTGTAATATTTAACTACTACAAAATATGCTCTTTGACTGCAGTTCTAGAGAACATACGATCGCGGTTATTTCCAGAACAACCGTCATATCAACATATTTAAAGTAGCACTCCCCCTGTCTCATTTTAAATTGCAATTTAACTATTCATTTAGTTAAAACTTTCTCACTTTGATTCTAAAATTGAATTGGTATGTAAGTATAAATACTATTGTGTGATACATTGTTAGATTCGTCATAACATATATTTTCAAAATATCAAATTTTCACAAATTTTAATTATCCTTAATGAAAGATATTAAGAATCAAACATTTATCAAGTCAACTATTAAAAGTTAAAAGGTGAAAATAGAAATGGGGGAAAGGAATACAATTTATCATTTTGAGTTTTAGAATTAGGACAACCGCGGTGTAATGGTCACAGACGGGAAAAAACAATTCCAAAATGGAAGAATAAACCCATGAAGACAAGCCCACACAGTTCTCCCAAGACAGGGCCGCACAAATCTAGCAAAAAATCAAAATCAAAATTCAACATCAATTTTGGCCAAAAAATCCAAATCAAAATCAAATTCAGCTAGAAAATCCGAATACATTAAAATTCAGCTAAATTAACACATAAAGATATTCATTTTCATAAATCAACATACATAAAAATTAATCTAAATAGCCTAACTAATAAATCGATACCAAGGCCTATTAATTTTTTAGTTTAAAATCCACTAGATGATGTTGAAGATGTGGTGATGTTTAAAATCCTATTAATGTTGATTTGAAAAGTGATGCAGTGGTGGTGGTTTCATTAATCTTTGTCTTTGTGGCAATGATAGATTGATAATTATGTGATTGTTTGCATGAAGTTTTTTTTTGTTTTAGAAAACTGTGTGTTAAATAGAATGCATGGAAAAATTTCATTGTGTGCAATTGGTGATGTAGGAAGGTTTATGTTTGAATGGTTATGATTGTGATATTATCACACGTGGTTTAAGATCCACATGAACGCATTTGATCGTTTGGGAATGGTGTTTAGCATAATAATTTAAACATTATATTCTATAATATTTGCAAACCCTTAATGTGTAGGAATGTATTGTACGGTAGAGAGGCGTAAACCTATGTACGACAATGTTATTAGGTTGAGCAATGGATTTGTAGCATTTGTTAATGAGTTTCTTACGTATACCTTTGATCGTGAGAAGAGAATCATATGCTTGTGTCGCGATTAAAAAAACTAGAAGTATACTAGTAATATGGAGTTGTTGAAAGTTCACTTGTACAAGAGAGGGTTCTCGAAAGATTACTTGATGTGGACTTTTCATGGTGAAAAAATGCCTCCGGGGGCAGCAAAAGGTAGTGATGGTGAATTTTTTTTAGATGGAAATTTGGATGACACATGTGATGAGCTTGTTGATGAATTCAAAGGTAGGACTAAAGTTTTGGAAGCCTTCTTTAGGGAAGAAGAATAATACCTTGTATCCCAACTGCAAGAAGAAGGGCACAATTATGTATGTTTGATGAAGGTGTTTAATATGAAAGTTGTAGGTTCATGGAGCGACAATAGTATGAATTCTGGACAGGAAAGACTTACACGATAAGCCTTACGGTGTTAAGATAATTTTATTTCCCATGGGAATTAATTATAGAAATAGCAATACATTTCCTAATGGTTGTGTTTTGTAAAGGAGAGATTGGAAGAAAGAGGTGGAATACTTCGTTTCTCATGCGTGTAGGTATAAGAAAAATAGAAATCATATTCTGGATGAAAGGGGATAGTGAAGATTAAGAAAAGAGTGCTCACTTAATGCATGTGGTATCTCTCTATTGTTCCGGGTTGAAGAGGTTGTTTCATTATTCTAAGGACACAAAGAATATGACTTATTACAGAGATTGTTACAGAGGACTCAATTTTTATAGATTGTAATATTTTTGTTGTTGTTGTACTTTAGTTTGTAATCACATATAGGACGAAATACAAAAATAACCTTATGTTTACATAAAAGTGCCAAAATGATTCTGTAAAATTCAAAAAGAAATTCATTATAGCACGTAGATTATTTTAACGAAGTAAAATTGATATTTTATGTTATAATATTATATGTTTAATCTCGTTAAATTCATTATAACACGTAATTTTAAAATTATTAATTTCTGATAAATTTTTAATTATATATATAGTTAAAATTGTTAATAATCAAATAATTTTAAATCAAGTGTTTAAATTAAAATGTGTACCTTGACCTGAAATAAGGAAGTACTTTCAACAATTCACAACTCAATTCTACAATTTCAAGTAAACATAAAGGGTTCGTTATCCATAAGGCATGGAACAACTAGAGACTTGTTTTGTTTATAAAAAAGTTAGACTAAAATGTAATATTCTCTCCATATCATCTGAATTTGCACACTTTCTTTTTTAAAATGTTCTAAATAAATTTTCATTCTTCCCATTTTAAAGAAATATCTATCATGAAAAGACTATAATATCCCTGAAATTCTCACCCCATCTTCTCCCATCCCCTTATGAACACATATTTTCCACCTATTTTCTAAACAAAGATCCGCCAGCTATGAACTTTTATTTTCTTCCATTTGCTGGAATCCCATTCTACTCCCTCCACCATCTCTCCGCCGACCAAGAACTTTCCTCCAGTTGTAGGTCCCGTCCTCCCCATACCCCTACCTTTTAACCACAGATTTCTTCGTTTCCTCAACCATCGGCATTTGAATTTTCTACAACTCCCTATTTTCAATTGTCACTCCTCTGTTCCCTCCACCACTGCCTTCATCTCTGCCGCCCTCCTTGGATTCTCCATCACAACAATCTCTCTGCCATCTCCGTCGTTCTCTCCACCATCTTCGCTGCCCTATTTGGAATCTCCATCACAATTATCTCTCCGCCATCTTCGTTGTTCTCTCCACTCTCCTCATCGTCGTACTCGTAGAAAATACAGCGAAGAAAATTGGAAACCACCGCCCCCAGGTGGCGCGAATCCGGCGGTGGCGGAAAGTCGCACTCGAAGAAAATCAAAGAATTTGGTGAGTTTCTTGAATTTAAAACCGATAGTGTGAGGATTTGTAGGGAATGAAGGGTGCAGGTGGCGGTAGTGGGTGAAGGGTTTAGGTGGCGGTGAAGTATGCAATTGGTGGTTGAAGGAGAAGTAGAAGGCAAGTGGGTTTGCAAAGGTTGTGGATGGAGTTAGGAGGAGGGCAATATAGTCATTTCACACAAACAAAATTTGTAGGTTCTATTTATCTTGCTACAAATTTAGCTGGGATAGAGGGAGTACATGAGTATGCATGAGTTTTTTTTAAAAAAAAAGTTTTTAGAAAATAAGGACTAATAATGCTTTCTTCTTTTTTTTGAATTTTTGAGCTATTTGTTACCTTCTATTGAGGGCAACAATAGTAGTCTCGGGGATTATGTCCATGCTCTTCTATGACATTGTAACAGGCTCTCCTCTTTCCTAACGAAGTTGTCACGGTGTTGCCCCTGTAAAATATTAGCTCTAAAAAAGAAAGAAGCATAAGGAATTTTTTGTGATCCTTTCTAGATGAAGTTAATGTAGAATCCTAAGAATTTTCGTCAAGCTCTACATTGATGAGTAGGATAATCTGCTCATTGTTGTCCACGGCGGTTATTTTTGTCTGAAAGTTGAAAATCACGTTGTGCACCTCATAAACCCTAGTTTTTCGTTCCCCGACGCTCTTTGTTTTCTCTCACCATCGCTAATGTGGGGTGTAATTAATTTATCTGTTATGACATCTGAACGGAGTGTTGGTAAAAATAGTAGTAATGTACGAAAATAATATATGGTCACTGGTCCTCAAAAATGTTTTTTTTAAAAATAAACAGTAGACGAAAACATATTAGTTTCAAAAACAAGATTTAGAAAAGGGATTTTGTTTGGCCATTGAAACTATAGGTGTGATAAATCAATGTCTTTGAAATAAAATTCACCCAACCTAAGCGTTAGTTCCCCAAGGTACCATAGGACCTCCTTATCTCATGCACTCAAGCAGTGAAAGAGAGACTTAAAATATTATGCTCAAAATATTAGGATGCAAGAGGAAGAGAGGAGAAGGTAGAAACTTGGTGTGTTTATAACCACTTATGGTTTAGGCTTTTATAGGTACTCAAGGTAAACCAACAAACCTAAAGATCTAGAGAAATGTGGAAGTTGTTAAAAAAAATGGAACACCTATAATAAAAAAAATTGGAACATCCAGCTCCTTTGCAACAACATGTTAAATTTACCAAGTCAAAATGCCCATGAAGATTTTACCAAGTAGAATCCAAAGTTTAAATGCATCAGAGTCCCAAAAAAACCAAAGTAGATTTTACCGAGTAAAAAACCTAGTTCAAATGCAAGGAGGAAAAATAGGGAATTAGTTTAAGACCAAGTAAAAAAATGTTTGATCATTTGAGAAATATCATTATGCTAGACTTTTAAATTAATCGTGACCAAAATGATTAATATAGTAGTCGAACCCCGATCCAGCTCGCACATCACGTCAAGTCTAGACGTGCGGCGGTAACGGTAATGCGCGTGAGGGGTCTCTTCCTTCTTTCTCACTCAAAGAGTAGTAATGAAGCATGTCCCTGTATAAACTATAATTCTTCCCTATAAACTTCCTACGTGAGACAAAGAGAAAAATGATACATAAGGTTTTTTCTTAAAATTGATTTCATGTTGAAAATTGTATTTTGCATTACAAACAATCCCCCACTAATGCAGGGGGGGATGATAATTTAATTGAGCATATAAAAGTTCAACACTTAAGCATCAGTATCTTGCGATCGAACTAATACGTAGTGAATTTTGATAATTGTCTTGTTTTCAGAGTGAACATATTTGAAACTCCTAAACTTGTTGATCATTCCAAGAACACATGTGTTACTTAAATAAAACAAGTTTCGTGATAATCAAAAACTACCAGTGGTCATAGTTTCCACGGCAATATTCAGGAGTGATCTATAAAAACAACCCTTAAAAATCTTTCATAAAGGAAAGCCAATCATTTACACTCAAGTAGGTCTTTTCATCAAGTCTCATTGGACCGCCCAATTAGGGCTATAAAAATATTAAGAACGATTCACATTTCATCCTCACCTAATCATTTAGTGAATCCCACATGTCCGTCTCGAAATAAGACTATCTTGGATTCATTAAGAGATTTAAGCTCAACCTCACAATATATGCATGTCATATGAATGGGTAGGTTTGTACGTTCATGTGTCTTTTCATGGATTTGTTTGACTTCAAGTCATTTGTGACAAACAAGAAGAGTATCACCGTGAATTCCTCAACTATCAGGGTTTCAACCTCATTCCCCTTGATGAGCCTTGAACTCTCTTTCTACATAGTCCCTTGGTAAATAGATCGGATAAGTTTCGTTCTGATGTTACGAATTGTAAAGCCGATACTCCAGTCTCAATCATATTTCTCACGCATTCATGCCAAATATAAATATACATTTTCTTACCATTGCAAGGTTCACTTTGGGCAACGTACACCTAAGACTACCTGAGAATTACATAAGAGCGAAATAGGTGGAGTGGGTACATCAGTCAATAATGACCTAAACCCCATAACTTCTTGCCCAACCAAGTGTAGAGTTATAAACTCAGATTCCATAGTAGAATGAGCTACACAAGTCTATTTAGAAGACTTCCATGAAATAGCAGCTCCTCCTAAGGTTAAAACATCACAGCTAGTGGAACTTACTTCACTATTATCTGTTACCCAGTTTGCATAACAATACCCTTCTAAAATGGATGGATATCCTACAAGATACAATTCCAAGTCCATTGTACCTCTTAAGTATTTTAGTAAGCATCTAAGGCAATTCAATATTCCCACCAGGATTATGAGTGTACCTGCTAAGTCTACTTATAGCATATACAATATCATGTTGAGTGTAGTTCATTAGAAATATTAAACTACCAATAATTTTAGCATATTCCCCTTGAGACACACTTCTTTTTTATTATTTTTCTTTAAGTGAATAGTAGAATCATAAGGAGTTCTTACAAGCACTACATCAAAACAATTTAAAATTTTAGCACCTTTTCAACATAGTGAGATTAGGGTAGAATGAAACCACTATCTTTCTTAGTAAATATTACCCCTAAAATTACATCAACCTCCCCTAAATCCTTCATTTCAAATTATTGGACAATAATATTTTAGTTTCATAAATAGCATCAACATGTATTCCAAATAATTACATGATATCTACATAGAGACAAATAATCACACATTCACAATCAAATATTTTTTAATAAACACAAGCATCATATCCATTCACAATAAAACCAAAACTAAGAGCCATTTTATGAAATTTTCCAAACAATTATTTTGTTGCATGAATTCTTAAGTTTACACACCTTATGTTCTTAACCTGCTACAGTGTACCCAGAGGGTTATATCATATAGTCCATATGGCCCAGCTTAGGCGCCAATCGTACTAGTATTCATTTAGTCAAAATTGACTAATTTAAACTATAAAATTATATTGATAAATAAGTAAGGATATTATCATGTCAATGACATGGTGTTAGATTCGTCTTAGTGTATATTTTTATAATATTATAATTTTTAATTATACATAATTAAATATATTAATGGTCAAAAAATTGAGTCAACTGTAAAAAGTCAAAGTGTGCAGTTTATGCTGAGACAGTGAGCGTATTTCTTTTCTAGATCACCATTCAAGAAAAAAACGTTTTTAACATTCATTTGATGTACTAGCATTTTATTAATAGAGCGAAAGCAAAAAGGGCACAACTTATGGCTATTTTGTGATAGGTGAGTAAGTGTAAAAGAAGTTTACACCATACTTTTGGTAAAGGCTTTAATTACAAGTCTTGCCTTAAATCATTCCAGTGAACTATCAGTTCTTAGTTTTCTTTTAAATATCCATTTACAAACCCAAGCTTTGGATCCTTCAGAGAATTGTACCAAATTCCATGTATGATCAATCATTATGGACTCATGTTCACTGTTAATTGGTTCTTTCCAAAAGCTAGCATATATAGATTTCCTAGCCTCTTCATAAGTTTTAGGATCTTCTTCAAATAGGTGAAGAAAAATTAATGAATCATTTAATTCATCTACATCTCCGATTTCAATCACAAAATCAAGTCCAAAATTAGTTTCTTTTCTACATCTCTTACTTCTTCTAAATTCATTACTACCATTTCCGGATACATGCATAGAATAAGAACTATTAGAATCGGGGAGCACTTTAGGAGGGATATTATTCATATTCATTAAAGGAAATATGCATTCAATTTTTTTAAATCCCTATGTTCACACATTGATTTATCATGTAATTGCATAAATCTATACGCAAAATTATTTTCACCATATCCCACGAATATTGCATCCATAGTTTTAGCACCAATTGTATCACGTTTGAAAGTAGGCAAAGCTACTTTCGCCAACCACCTCTATACTTTTAAGTATTTTAGATTTGGGGTTTACCCTTTTACATAGTTTGTGATGTGTTTTATCTAATATTTTTTAGATAGTTCATTTAGAATATGATTTGCTGATAGGACAACCTCCCCCACATTTCATTAGGTAATCTAAATCTAATTGCATTGCATTCATTATATCTTTTAAATTTCTATATTTCCTCTCGGCTATACCATTTTGTTGGGGAGTGTAGGGTGTCGTGAATTCATGGATTATACCATTATTCTCACAAAATTCTTTTAAGAAGTTTGTACTGTATTCTCCTCCCCATATGACCTAAGTCATTTTATTTTTGCGACCTAGTTGGTTTTCTACCCTAGCGTTGTAGATTAGAAACTTTTGGTTTGCTTCATCATTAGCCTTAAAAGGTAAATTTCAGTGTACCTTGAATAATCATCTACAAAGGTTATGTAGTACTGCTCTCCACCTTTGCTTTCAAACTTTCTAAAATCCACTAAGCATGTATGAACTAATTCCAATAGTTTAGTTACTCGTTGAGTTACTTATTTAAATGGTTTCTTAGATATTTTAGCTTATACACAAGTTTGACATATTCCAATTGATTTGTAGGCAAGTTAGTTATTTAATTAATTTTCTGCATTCGTTTAAGTGAATATGTACTAACATGTGATAAACGTGCATGCCGAGTATTTAAAGATTCAACAACATAAGCGGAAGTATAAGTTTTATTGATAGTAGTGGTGTTCACAACAAATAGCTCCCCAGACATGTATCCATTTCTTACAAATTTGTCATTTTGAGTGATAACTAGTTTGTCAGCTTTAAACGCTAGTTTGAGACCTACTTTGTTAAGCAGACCAACAGAGATGAAATTCCTAAGTAATGAAGAAATGTAAAGAACTTTGAAAGGGATAAATTCTTTCCTGAAGTCAGTTTAAGAATAACATTCTCTTTGCCAAGAATAGAAGCACTGCTTCAATTTCCCATATATACTTATTCAACATCATCGTCCTCCTCAAATGTTGCAAACATGTCCTTTTTTTGGGCTTGGAAGGAAAAGTTTGCCAATGGTGGTGGCTAGAGGTGGCGTCCAGCCAATGGTACTCGAACTACCAAGCCCTGTGTGGGACGCCTGAGAGAACACACTTGATCAACAAAACCTTGCGTCAGGTGCTCAAGATAATAAGGTCAAAACCTAGCACGAACCCACAATCTGCATTGCTCGAGCGTACCCAGGTGCTAGGTCGCGATTGATAGATCCTCGTGCCAAGCGCTCGAGGGAATCAGTCACAGGCGCAAGCGCCAAATCCACATCACTCGAGTGCACCCGAGTGATAGCTCACAAGTGATAGCCCGAAGCCTAACGTTTGAGAGAATTGGACATCGACACGAGCGCCTGGTCCGCATTGCTCGAGCACGCCCAAGTGCTGGCTCACGATCGATAGCGCTCAACGCCTATCACTCGAGAGAATTGAGCGCCAATGCAAGCGATCAATCCACGTCGCTTGAGTGCACTCGAGGGCTAGCTCATGAGCCACAAAGTCTCACACCCGGCGCTCGAAAGAACTGGCCTCCGACTCAAGCTCCTAGTCTGCGTCAATCGAGCGCACCCGAGTGCAAGCTCATGATCGATGAAACCCCGCACCAGACACTCAAGAGAGCCAAGTAATGATATTACCACATGATCTGCATTGCTTGAGCGCACCCAAGAGCTGACTCGCGAGCGGAAAATCCGTACATTGAGTGTTCAAGGGAACCGTGCACCGTTACTTATACATACCGAGCACCAACGACGGGAAGCGACTAGGCAGCGAGGTGGAGGTAATAGGACGAAGAGGTTTGGGCAGTGGATTTTGTAGTAGATATGGGTGATTGATTTCGCGGCGTTGGATCTAGGTTGTGGTGGATCTTGGCGGTGAATTTTGCGGGGGTGGATATGGACGACGATGGATCTGGGTTGTAAGTTTCGCGAATGTAGCTAGGGAGGGTGTTGTCGGGGTGGCTAGGGAGGGTGTCACATGGGATAACTGGGGTAGTTTTAGCAGGAGTGAGGATGACAAGGTTGGGTGTTAGCGGGTGGAGGTGGTTTTCAGCAGTGGTACGGCGGGTAGGGGTGGTGGTGTCGGCGGGTGGTGACGGGGAATGGGAGAAAGGGTAGTTTTTGTAAAATTTTGAAATTGAAATTCAGCATTATACGTACTACAGTATAAAATACAGGATGTGATTTAAAAGCTCTCCTTTGAATTGAAGAGAAATAGAACGAGCTAAACAAAATGCTAAACTTTAGGATATGCAGCCTTTCCTAAGGTTATTGAACAACCATTATTTAATACTGTATTTTAAATTTAAAAATTGTATATTATAAGTTGAACAACGTATTTGAATGTAAAAATACAAGAGATATTATATTAAAAAGTGCAATATTTGAATTGAAAATAAGATATTTAATTTTTTAAATACAGTTATTAACTTAAGGTACTGTGTTTAAGTTAAAAGTATGGTGATTGTTCCATAATTTTAAAATGAGCAAATGACCGTCGTGGCCCTTTATCTATCACAATCTTTCACCGTTGACCCCTTATCTTTTTAAACATTTTTGACCCCTCAACTTACAAATCTGCTGAATCGTGGTCATTTCGCCAGGTCAAAGCGTCAATTTTAAGGGCAAAATTGACTCTCTTTTTTTCCTTTTCTCTTTCTCCTTCCCCTTTCCCTATCCCTTTCCCTTTCCGCCACTAGAACCACCACCACCTGAAACCCTTTCCGCCTCGCTCCCACCACCATTCTGCCACCCCAAAATTTCCCATTTCACCCCTCAAGAGCTCCCAAATCCCCCCTCACTATCCCTCTGCAAACCTCCACACCGGAACCCCACCATCGCCGCCTGCAACGATATCGACATGGTGAGGACATACAGATGGGGACATGCGGATGTTTTAAAATCTGGTTCTTCAACGTGCAAATCGTGCCTTGTGCAATGGATTTAATTCCAGAGAGTCTCACCCTGCAGTGCCCCCGCCGCGAGATCGGTATGATGCTTGAAATAAATGGCAACCGTGTGCCACCGTTCGAGAGGCGTCGACCACCCTCCGCTGTGACCACATTGATAAGGACTCGTCGTAGGTGGCATACGTGAGCACCAATAGGGTTAGGGTTTCCAGGGCAGGAGAATTTGAGTGAGGGAAAACGAAGCCGAGTTGATCCTTTGTGTTCTTGGAGATGGTGGATGAAGTAAATGGGAGCACTCTCAAGAACGACGCGAAGAATAGGTGGAATATGAATTGTTACACGGCGGTGTTAATGGTCTTAAGTGGCTCTTTGTTTTTCTAGCCTAAGCTTGGGATTTTTCGTCGGTTGTCAAGATTTCATCTCGGAGAACAAAGAGATTGGAAATGGTGAGAACATTGTCGAGCTCTAGCACCGGTGGTGGTCATCGTCGTGTGGGTCTGGGAAGGTGAGGAGGCAAAGGGCGACGTCGCGTGAGCGGGGGGGAGGAAGACATGGAAGAGAGGAGGCAAGGCTGGGTTATAATTAAATTAAAATAGGGGAGGACCTGGGTTGTAATTAAAATAAAATTGTAAAAAGAAGCAGGGGGTTGGGTTTGTACATAAAAAGAGGTAAAATCATTTTTACTCTCAATTAATAGAAGAAATTTTAGAGTTAACACTCTCACCTGACAGAATGACTACGATTCAACCGTTTTATAAGTTGAGGGATCATAAGTGTTAAAAAAAAAGAGAATCAAAGGTGAATGATTGTAAGAGTTAAAGAATTACTGAAGTCATTTGCTCTTTTAAAAACAAGTTTTGCTCTTTTAAAAACATGTCAGTCCTTCAATATACCTCAGCACAATATTGGTATTTCTTAAGAGGTAACCTTGCACTTCGTTTGTTTTAAATGCAGCTGAAAAATGAAACCTTGGACATATAAATTAATGGCAAACACTAAAGATAAATTGCCTAGTATGTTTGTATAAAACTCATGAAGTTAATACGACTATAATACACCAATACACAATGCAAAATATTTGTTTGGGCACAAATTACACTACAAGCTTATAATTCTTATCTACCATTATTAGCCATCAACTGTGAAAAAACTCCACTAGTTGATATATTTGAAATTCCTTCATCACTTTCCCTATCCATCCAAGAGTTACCACTTGGAGTAACTTGAAGATTACCAACACCACCTTCACCACCTGATATCTGCTCTGCCATGGCAAATCCGCCCGAGTCCGAGGATCCACTTCCTTGAAGATGCAATGCATGTTCCAAGTTCCACAACACATCACCCATAGCGGGCCTATCAATACCATAATCTGCCAAGCATTTCTCCGCGGTCTCAACAAACTTCTTCAAAGAACTTGGCCTAACCTGACCTCTGAGCTTTGGATCCATGATCTGCTCAATCATCCCTCTCCTGAGGCATTCCATCGCCCATTCGCCTAAATTCTCTTGTTCACGCTCTAAGGAAGGATCCAGTGCTGGCCTGGCGCAGAGAATCTCGAACATGACAACTCCGAATGAATACACGTCTGACTTGTCCGTGAGCTGCCTTCTCCTGAAGTACTCGGGATCAAGGTAGCCGAAGCTCCCTTTCACGCCCGTGCTCACATGA
Organism: Rubia peregrina; assembly: GCA_032355705.1. Taxonomy (NCBI): domain Eukaryota; kingdom Viridiplantae; phylum Streptophyta; class Magnoliopsida; order Gentianales; family Rubiaceae; genus Rubia; species Rubia peregrina. The sequence continues at coordinate 80,808 of JAULKK010000013.1, read as the reverse complement.
CTCTCATCCAGACACGGCCCGGATCTAGAGAGGCCAAAATCCGCTACTTTTGCAAGATAGTTTTCATCAAGAAGAATGTTGGTTGACTTGATGTCGCGGTGAATGATGCCTTGAGCCGAGCCAGTGTGAAGATAGTGAATCCCCCTTGCTGCACCAATGCAGATTTCAAGCCTCTGCTTCCAAGACAAGGGGGTGGATGTAGGTCCATACAAGTGGCTTTTCAGTGTCCCTTTCTCCATGTACTCGTACACGAGAATCATCTCAGACTGCTCTTCACAATAGCCAACAAGCGAAACAAGATGCAAGTGCCGGATTCTAGACAGAATTGTAATCTCAGTGTGGAACTCAGGAAGCCCTTGGCGTGAGCCGGGCACACCACGTTTCACTGCCACTTTTGTGTTGTCTCTAAGAACTGCTCTATACACCATGCCAAATCCACCCGAACCAATCACCAGGCTGCCGTCAAAGTTATTGGTTGCCAGGACTACATCAGGATAGGGTATCTTAAGGCCCTGATATGCATTTGAACCAGGGGAAGTAAGGGAACCTGATAAAGTATTATTATTATTACCATGGGAACTGCGTCTGTAATTACCTAAAGGAGTCCAGCCAGTACTACTGCTTCCTACACGTCTTGATATCACTTTCCGCTTCCTAACACAGAAAACAAGAACGAACCCAGCCAGTAACATCAAACACAGAACAACAAACCCCCCAATGGAAGGGCCAACAATTATCCAAATGTTTCTCTTGTGATGATGATGTGCATTTTCTTCCAAAGAGGCATAGTTCTTGATACTCATAATTTCCACCCCATTTAAAAGAGCATTCTTCGTCAAAGAACTACTCAATGCAGAGGGACCGACACTGACCCTAATGACTTCAGAATCCATATAATGACCAGAATCAACAACAAAATCCAAGTAGTATGGTGTGGCAAGAGAGTTAAAACTCAGTCCAGACAAGTCCAAATCTTTGTAAGCCAAGATCTCATCGATGTAAACATTGAAGTACAACAGATGAAGCGCGCGACTAACAATGTCGCAGAAATGCAATCGAATGAAATGCATATCCTCCCTTGGATCAACAGGGAAACTCCATGTCATATTGAAGTCAAAAACTGGGCTAGCAGTATCCTTATTCAGCTCCCGGGCAGTCATATACACATGATCAGGAGCAATCTCCCTACTAGCACCACCAGGTTGGTAATTAGGTGTATGAGCGTAAAAGGCAAGTTTAGCAGCAGATTCCAGGACAAGAAACTCCCCGTCCGGAACCCATGTTCTCCAAAGTGTATCATTAAAAGGCGTCACCTTTTGCCCGCCAACGTTAATCCTATGAACTGTTTCAAGCACTAGTGAAGAAATATTCTGACCAAACTCCCTAAAACCATTCCTGGAACTAATCAAATAAGTTGGATAATCAAGAAGAAATCTGTCAGGGGCAGAAATAATCTCAACAGCACTCACAAAACCAAAACTCCCATCTTTCGGGACGAAAGAAACCTCAAGCTCGTCAGCATCAACCTTAAATATAAACTCCTTAACAACGGCACTAAAATTCAAATTTTCTACACTAATTCTAAAATTGCTCAACAGTGAAACCCCATTTGCCAGAACACTGAAATTCGAGTTCTTGAAATCATATTCACCAGAAGGGAGGCTGAAGGGAGGGATATGGAGACGTACCAAGTGGATCCCAGGTTTCTTGATTCCGACAGCATAGCTCGAAGAACCGGTGAAAACTCTGGCCGTTTTATACAGCTCCGGCGAGGAATTCGAACTGGGATTTTTCACCGGGACAGAATTTCCGTCAGAAAGAAGAAAGTTCGCAGACTCCGCATCATCCCCAATGAAAACCCTGTTGTCTGCTGTAACATTTGAGCTGGAGCCACAGTTTATGAGGTAGTTATCTTGAGGTACGAAAACTGCAGAAATATGGCCTATAAAAAGACTGAGAAATGACGATGCAAACCAAACATAGCCAATTTTCTTGGCTTCCATGGATTATACAGAGGAGAGGGAATTTGAGGAGCTCAAAAGGAAGAATTCAGGTGAGCAAAAAGGAAGAAGAACCATTTGAGGAATACGGGAAAAAGGGTATACTGGACCACCAAATGTACAAGTTGTTTTCGAGTGTGCAGTTTGAAGTGATTGTTTAGAGTGTTTTGAGTTTGACAATATTGCCAAATGCTGAGCAGCAAGATGACAGTTGATTCCCACCTTAAGTAAGACTTTGCCAGTGAACTGGTCTATTTCTGGCTTGCACCTTTGCCTCTGTATTTTCTCCCAAGTCTTTTTCATTGTACAGTGTGTGTTTTTTAAAATATAAATTGCGAGAGATTTTATAGATATAATTTAGGTTAAAGTACTTTTAGAACCCTATTTTTATTTTAAAATTATCAATATAATCCTCAATTTTCAAAAGTGTTGAAATGACTCTAAATCTCTGTTGAAAGTGCTTAAATAACTCTGCCGACATTGATGGTGGAAAATCCGGCGTTGATCAGCCCAAAAATAGCCAAAATATCCATGCTTAATTTTTTTTAAAGATGATTTTACCCTATTAGAACATTTCAGTTAAAAATTAAGGTTATATCAGTATATTCTCAAAAAACATAAGGTTGGATTTTTACTTATTACAAAACTTCAACTAACAAAAATAACACATTCTACATTCACTAAGCTAAGCTAACTTGATAGACATATATTAGAAAGATATTGTACACGTGATCTAATTCATCCTGCAACAATCAAATACATATCCAAATTTTTACTTACCCTAATTTGATATCAAAAAAGTGAACAAGTTTTCAACCGCTTAAAACCAAATTCTCAATACTAAATAAATACCTAGTTTAGAAATTTGAGCAAAATCACATCATTCAATCACAACCACATATATAATTATCTGATACATATGTAATTATATCATAATTTAGCCACTTTGAATGATGCAATGTTGCTCAAATTACATCATACTTTATGAAAGAGGATGTTTCTAAATTATGGAGCAATCACTATACATTTTATGTATACTAAACCTTTAATTTAAATGCTGTATATTTTAATTCAAGCATTGTATTCCCTATTATTTCTAACATTGTTATTTTTTTACCATTTGACATGATCTTTAACAAGAATACTTTTTCATTTAATTAACAAGATACTTTCAGTTTCATTCACCAACTTATTTTATCCAATTCAATTTTCCAAACGCTCCCTAGAGTAAAGTGTGACAATGTTTTTCTTTGAGTCGCGCTAGCAATCCCAATAGTTCCAATTCACCTTTTCAATTAACTCATTTCTATCGTTACAATTTAAAAAGCTGCAAGTATTCAACTGTTCCTTCCATTTTATTATATTTAATACATTTTATTTTTCATGTAAATTTATGATAATGAAATTAGTGGATAAAATATATTTTTCAAAGAAAGTAAAATAATGAATGAAATTAAAAGAATTTTACCAAAAAAATATATGTTAATATTCATCTAAAAAAGGTTATGTCAATAGTATATTGAAACATTTTTAACAGCTCTATTTTTACAGTTAAATATTGAAATCGAGAGATTGTCCTGAATGGTACTCATTTTTAATCGAAATTCACATTTTTGTATCCAAATTTTGAATTGGTTCTAGGGGTGGCAAAATAGACCCATAACCCGCGGGTCAAACGAGTTATTCAATTTTAAACTCGTATGGGTATGGGTAAAATGGGTAATGAGTAAAATGGATAATGAGTCAAATGGGTAGTTGAAAAATATGGGTTGAACGGGTTGGATTTGTGGGTTGACCGCAGATTTATCCACATGGGTTAAAACCCGCGGATTTATCCATATGAGTTGGTATATAAACTCATATGGGTCAATATATGGGTTGAAACATTCGGGTTTACCCATATGGGTTGGTATATAAACTCATATGAGTCAATAAATAGGTTGAAACACGCAAGTTTTACCCATATGGATTGATACATAAATCCATATGAGTTTATATGTGGGTTGAAACCCGCAGGTTTACCCATTTTTGACCCGTGAGTTGAATGACTTTCAATCCGCGGGTTGAGAAGGTTTCAACTCGACCCGTTTTGACCCGACCCATATTTTACCCATCACAAAATGGGTCATACACATATTTTTTAATTACCCATTTTACCCAACCCGTATTTGACCCGTCCGCCCATTTGACACCCCTAATATTATTGTTCATAAATCTATTCAAATATGCAGTCAAAGTTTGATAAAGAATAGTGTCAAAAAAGTAAAAGCGCAGATAGAGCTGGGACACTAAAAAAATCACGTTTTTCAATTAACATGTTTAACTACGTAGAATAACTGTAAACAAAAAGTCAATATTTAAAAACTATCTGTTACGACGAATCTAACAATATTATATACAATAATATTTTATTTAAATATTTATTTAAATATGTGGTCAAAGTTTGATAATTTTAAGTGTCAAATAAAAAGTGTGTGGCTTATGATGAGACAAAAGAATAGTAGCTAGTATTAACACTTTATTTTGAGACAAAGTCAATCCAAATTGGAACATCCCCACCGATCAAATCTTTTAATAGGTAGGCTGTCCGTGTACACGTTCATGTACATGTTATTTATTTTTTATCTTATACATTTTATTTATTAAATTACATATAAAATATAAAAAAATTAAAAATAATATTTTATATTTTTACATTTAAATACATATTATTTTATATTTTAACTTTTAAAATACAATATTTAAATTATATATAAAATATATAATATTTAAAGTAAAACTGAACTTTCTCATATTTTCAAATACTTTAATTGGTGATGCAAATGCGTGTCGGTCAAACTGGATTCATTTCATTTGGAGTCGTACGCCAGCGTTAGCGAGATGACGAAAACATACTACCTCTGGTCCCTTGTTTATGATCTCGTTTGACCGTAATTTTTTATGTTATATTTGACAATCAATAACTTTTGTTATATATAATAATAGACATCATGTGAGATATCTTTGGATTTTCCGTAAAAGTAAAATTTTATCGTTTGTTATTAAGCACAACTAAAGTTATCGGTGATCAAACGTGTTTTGAGAAAATGTCAAAAAAATAGGACATAAAAAGGAGTAGAGGGAGTGTGCAAATTACAGAGAACTAGTGCCTCCAGCACAGAATACATAAAATTGATGTTACTTTTTATGTACCACACAGTATGCATGTAACAACATCTCATCTACCATCTACGGATGATTAGGATCATTGCTACCATCGAAATGACTAGGCGGGTAATAGTAGGTAGTAGCATCAAGGTGCTGATCCGTGGACGGTGTAGAGTCATGCTGCTGCTGATGAGAAGAAGAAGATGAAGAGGTGGGCAAGTCCTGGTGATTGTAGAGCGCGGAGGTGAAGTAAGGCATCTCAACATCGGTGCTGGACAGCAGCTGCGCGTACTGCAACAGATGAGGGTAGCTGTTCATGTCCGGAGGCGGCGGCGGTTGCAGGTACACGGGGTGGCCCTGCTGGTACCTTTCGGGGAAGTTGAGCTTGGCTTTCTTACCTTTGAATCTGATGGCGGCTTCATCGTATGCGATGGCTGCGTCCTCCGCCGTCTCAAATGTCCCCAGCCACACTCGAGCTGCCTTCTGAGGGTCCCTTATCTCCGCCGCCCACTTCCCCCACGGCCTCTGTCGAACTCCCCTGTAGTGTCGTCGTTCTCCTCCTGCCATTTCAATTACCCAACCATTTCAATTACCCACGCTATATATAACCAACCATGCAACGCAGATTCTCTCCACACTTTATAAACACGTGCACCGACTCCCACCTCATGCCAACCCGCTTTCCTTTTTCATGCTTAAACTAATCTCTGTACACACTCTACTCTCTTCATTTCACACCCCCAGTACTCAAATTTCAACTTCATCTAAATATATACCACCCTTCTTGTTGGAAGCTACATTTACAATCGATTCATATGTGCATCCCCCCAAACAAGCATGCACGTTTATAAGCAATATTTCGAATAAGTTACCACATAGGAGTCGATGCATAAAATACCAAATAATTGGAATCTCACTAAAATTTGAGTAATGTCATGCTTTCGGCGAAATTAAACTCAACTCTTGCTTTCTCCATAGATGAAGAACAAATTAAATTGGTTTAATAAACGGATTGAAAAGGAGGGTGTTAAGGAAATAGAAACTCTAACCTTGTAGGAAATGTTATATAAGGTAATTACCATTTATAACTTTTATCAGAGGGGAATAGAAATAGCGCTGAAAGATACATCCGGATGATTTGAATGGAAATTAGAGGAGACCAAAGTTTTTGTAATTACAAGAGAGATGATTCATCACGGAAAGTTAGATTCGTAGTCTATTATTGTATACATCGAACCTGCCCAATTTCGATCGTGATATATATTCTAGAGTATAGTTTGGATCTAGTCCAACGCAAATCCTTTGTCTGAATATAATACAGTACAGTTGGATAATTGCAAGGACAAGAAGAGGGAAATACATCTACAAAAGTAAAAGACCCGAACATCAAAAAAATGAAGTAAAGAATTGAGTACCTTGAGGATTATTGGGAGGGTTTTGTTCCATAATTAACCGGAATAGAATTGAGGTGGGTGGTGGATCATCATCAACATCACCGCAAGTTGCAGAAAAGAGGATAGAGAGCTCTGGTGTTTTGGAGACGATGATGATATATCCCAACTCTCCTATTTATACACCAAGTACAGATGGTCATCAACCTCACCTCCTAACTTGCTCACCCGTTTTTTAATTTTTTAAACTACTACTTGAACTCTCCAGAAAATAAATATTTAATCAAAGATGACATAATGTACTCCCCGTGCTTATTGACTTATTTGCCTTTTCATAGTGTTCAATGATTAATCACATATAATAATTTTGCATAAAAAATTGATATTTTGAAAATAAATGTTCAGATGAATCTAACAATATCTCACATAATATTTTAATTATACGTATATTTAATATATATTTAGGGTCCAAATTTAACTTTAAATAAGTCAATAATTATGGGTTAGACGGAGTACAAAATATGACAAGCTCTCTATTTCTCTATAATAGAGAGCAGTTTGTTAATAAATAAATTCAAATATGAAAAAAAAGGTCACATATAGAAAGAAATAGCAAGTAATTACAAGATGGAAGAATAAATTGATACAACCGCTAGCTACAATATGGTTGTGGAGAATATTAATCAGGAAGGGGTTGGATTATTACGTCATGATCTATGCAGCTTCTGGCTTTGATCTTAGCCACAAGGATAAAGAGATGGTGATAAAAAAATGTCATACTGGGAAATATGTGACCTAAGCTTCGCTGTGTTAAATGTTCTGGAAAGTGAGCCAGTCCAATCCAATCCCCTTAGGGCCCAGGGAGGCTTTGAGCCCAACTCCCAGCCCAGTAAAACCCCTGGCGTGCTGCTCTACTCATCAAATCTACAAACAGTAAATTGCAGTGGGGAGGTTCAGTTGGTTTTTGGGTGGCGCATTTGGCGACTGCGGCGGATTCGATTGGAAGGGGCCGGCGGAGTCCAGCAGGTTGTTTCTCGACTCAAAACTCTCAACTTCCGATATGTACTTGTTTGTTTATTATTGCGAGTTTACCCTAAAATGGGATGTGATTTGATGCGAAGGGCGGAGGGTTTCAATGGATGGTGAGCAGCACGTTCGGGACGATGACCTTATGCAGCAACACTCTGCTATTCAAGCTGCTGAAGCCTCCAAAATTCCTTATGTCGGGGACGAGGTATACCCTCGATCACATTATGCCACGCTCTTCCTTTCTTTGACGCTGCGGTGGTTCTTGTCCAAACAATCTCCAACTCCCCTCGGGAAAATTGTATTTGTCTTTCCGTTTTCTTTCTTAGATTGTTCGCTAGGTCACGAAAACTTTGATCCGTGTTTGTAGGAGCCTCTCTCTACTTTAGCAGATGAATACAAGTCAGGAAGTCCAATTCTGCTTGAAAAGATAAAGGTACTTCAACTATAGCCATGCATTTGTCTGTGCTTCTGATTGGTCTGTAATCCTGGTGAGAATTTTGTGCAGATATTGAATGAGCAATATGCCGCGATCAGGCGAACAAGGGGTGATGGCAACTGCTTTTTCCGAGGCTTCATGTTTGCCTACCTAGTATGTCGTGTTGTTCCCATTTGCTGTGTACCCCTAGGATCTTCATACACGTACTAGTTTTCACTCATATTTTCTACAACCATTACTCGTGTTCATCACATGTAGTATATATTTACCTAGGAACATCTGATGAAATCTCGAGATAAAGCTGAAGTTGATCGGATTAAAATTAGTGTGGAAAAATGCCGAGTCACGCTGCAGAGTTTGGGTTATGTAGAATTCACCTTTGAAGATTTCTTTGCAGTAAGTATCCATTTCTACTCCTATCTGCATGTCAGAGTCTTGACACACTGATTAATAACTGAGCTTAAGTTGACCATGTAGTGTACTTGAATGATTATTCACTGCCTCTTTCATTATAAATTGTTTAAATGTCTGATGCATGTGCAACTCTGTGAGGTCAAGGGGCCAAGAAGAGTGTACTAACTTGTTTCACCCCTGCGTATGGTTGGTTGCCACTACTTTTATGCATGAGTCTTGATGCAGTAGTCTGGACTTTTCGTTTATACTTTGACTCTATTTCAAGGGTTTTGGCTGTCCTAAGAGATTTCATCACCTTTCAGCTGTTCCTTGAGCAACTGGATGATGTAATTCAAGGGGCTGATTCTTCAATAAGGTTTGAGGCCCAACTTTTATGTTTTGCTTTCAAATTTATTTGATGATCTTTGATCGTTGTATAAGTGCTTATACGGATATTTATTGGTTGCAGCCCTGCTGAGCTAGTGCAGAGATGTCGGGATCAATCAGTATCTGATTATGGTGGGTTTCATTTGTCAAAGTATATGAGTAAATGCATATGGTGAACTTATACTGTGTGTCCTAATACTACTTCTTGGTTAGTTGTAATGTTCTTCAGATTTGTTACCTCCAGTGAAATACGGAAGCGATCAGACTTTTTTGAACCTTTCATTATTGGACTAGCTAATACCTCTGTTGAGCAGGTCTGTTTCTGTAGATTAAACCTCCAAGTCTGCAGTATACCTGAATTTTACAATTATTGAAATTATAGGTAATGTGTGCAAAGCATTTGATGTAGAAAATATCTTTTGTTGATGATAGTTTGTCAAGTCATCAGTGGAACCAATGGGTGAGGAAAGTGATCATGTTCACATTACGGCACTCTCAGATGCATTAGGAGTTGCAATTCGTGTGGTATACCTGGACCGTAGTTCTTGTGAAAATGGCGGTGTCAGTGTCAATCATCACGATTTCATTCCAGTTAGCAAGGACGATGCTAGTGCTGCAAATGGAGACCGGGGGCAGACATCTCCATTCATTACCTTGCTATACCGACCTGGGCATTATGACATTCTCTACCCCAAGTGACATTCTTTACTCTGTGGCTTCATCTGCGTTCTGCTTCAATATTCATCATTTGCAAAAGGGCGACGTGGTTTTTGTTCCTGGAATGATGCTTAACTGGAATGTAATTGTATATTCCTGTGGAATTTCTCGTTTCAAACATTTTGTTTTTTGTTTTGTTTTGGTGGTGAATGCATGCCTGGAGATTGTACCAGTTGTTCATGAAACTCGTCATCGCATGTACAACCTATTCTTCTGCTTTAAAAAGAGAGAGACTCTCCGCTACTGTCACCATGGGCAACGAGGAGCCTCCTATATTTGAGATATCTGAATCAAATCTGTTTTTTTTTTCCTTTTCCAAGTTCAATCGGATGGCGAACCCCTATTCAAATTGGTGTTCAATAATTTTTATTTCCCCCTAAATATGTGTCTGATCTATCTGGTAGAGTCGGGTTGGATGGTTCGATTTGATTCAGAGTGTTGTAATGCAACTGAGATAATACTATATAATTGATGAAGTATTGAGGAATTCAATCACTGATGTAGTTTGTTATTAGTTTGTTAATTGGACTGCCATGTGGCAGGTTTCTATAGGCTCTAGTTTTTTGTTTGTTATTCTGTTAGAGCAGTACATAAGTCAAATGGGTGCACGATTGTAGTTAGATTCTTATGAGCTAATTCCAGAACATACTTTACTCTTCTTCTTCCTTCTCTTTCTACTGCTATATTTCTTTTCTTTTCCAGACTATTCCATTGTTGCAATAATAATCATAACACAGAATTTTAAAATATCTATTTCTCCATCTTTTAATAATTTGTAATTTGAGACATTAATATTATAAAATCATGTTTAAAAAGTATAAAAAGAAGAAGTAAGATGTAGTTAGAGGAGAGGTTGGAGTGGATGCAAAGGATGGTATCAATAAACTCCGTTGTTTTTTTTTCTGAAGGACAAATACACATGACTCTATATAATTGTAAAACTAACAATATAACACTCAAGTTTTCAAAAATAAAAGAAACAGCCCTAAGTAGGTAATGAGAATGTGGAAATAACTCTCATCTACCATTTTGGCATTGACTCTAACAAAGACGGTGTTGATTGGACCTGAAAAGATAAAAATATCACCGGCTGAAATAACTTTTAGGACTATTTTACCCTTACTAATGTGTATCCACAAAAAGTTGGTTTTAAATAAAAAAAATTGTCAAAAATCTTTGTTCAGCGCACATCCGTCGCACCATTGATTTCATCACCGAATGCGCCCCAAGCCCAGCCTCCAACCCAGTTCCCGCCACCATCTCAGCCTAGTTTTCGCCACCACCCCACCCATCTTTGCCCGCTAAGATCCGGATAAAACCTAGTCCAACCGTACCCTCCTCCACCTAAGCCCAGCCCCACCCATCACCACCAGATGTCCGTGCCCAAAAATGGAAACAACGATGAAGGTGGTGGTGGAGTCCCCGGTGCGGTGGAGATAGTCTATGAGAAGGCAGTGTCACGTGCGCTATCACCGAGGGAGAGGAAGGCAGTGATATGTGAGAGAATGATTTGCCGTAATGAAATCTGTATTACTGACAAGATTAAATAGAGTACAATAAGAAAAGCTAGTACAACTAG
>JAULKK010000013.1:50117-63981 GCA_032355705.1 Rubia peregrina | reverse complement strand
GCTGCTTTTCCCTGTATGCGAGCATATGCTAGGGAGGCCACTTTTTCACTATTAAATTTTTCCCACTTCTTGCCATTGAATGCCTGCACAAAAGGGACTAATTTGGTAATTTGATTCTACAGCAAAAGAAGAAACGAATAAAACAACAAAACCTATATCAATGCATACCTGATAAAAAGGAACTATTAATGAAGGATCAGTCATGTTGATAAATGCATAGCCAACGTTACATTTATTCTGCAAGAATGGGGGGAAAACTACTTTAGACACCCACATACAGTAATGAAATTGACATTCAATTTGTCCTTTTGCATGCAAACTGCACTTGCCTTGAAATCAATTGGCAAGTAAATGAAATCATAACTTCCTCTATGACGTTCATCAATCGCTGCCAAAAGCATCTTCGAAGTATATCTACAGTTCAAGCAAGATAAATTAGAATCATGCAATACAAATCTATTAAACCAGAATCACAAATAAAGCATGGTTACGAGGAGCATTACTAACATATTCCAATACAATAATTGTTATAAATAAGCAAAACACAGACAGAAGCTAAGATGCACCTATATAGACACAAAAATAACCCACTTGCATAGCCTGAGGTGTCCAATGCTTACAGAACCTACCATGCATAACATTATTCTGCTTGTAGATCTATGCATGTCACATAAGATTCTGGTGTATTAAGATATTTCATATTCAAGGGAGCATGTAACCTAGCCACACAACACTGTAACATCCTAGAGAAAAGAGAGAAAACTGTGCAAAGATTGAAAACATAATAGAGGTGGGCCAAAATGCATATGAAGACTTTATATGAACAAGGACGTAACTAACTACACAGTAAAAGACAACCCACATAATTTAACTCTAAATGCATCCCCTTCATGATCAGAACATAGAAATCTAGAAAATGAATTTAGTAAAATGCATAACCCAACTTTCTTGATAACTACGTACTTGTTAGGAATGTTCTTAATCATGAGAGTTGTTCGTTTATCTTCTCCTCTCAAAATTCTATCAACATCAAGTTCGAACTGCTTCTTGTTTTCTGCCTGACTTGAATTAGCATCACTTCGACGATTTCGAGTCCTTTCATTGGGAGAATCAAATGAATTCATCACAGGAATCATTTGACCTCTCGAAGGATACATCATGCATCGCTGCGGAAATGAGTTTAATCCAGAAGTTTTGGTAGGAATTGCGAAGTCCACACAGGCTCCCCCAGCACTTTGAAAAACATTGTGTGGAACAAATTCCAAAGGATGCGCTGAGTTAGCAGAAACCCGAATATTTCCAATAGAACCTGGATGGAAAACAGAAGCATCGGGAGATTCTCCAGCATATGAACGGCGCCTGTCCCAGATAGAAGGATTCATGGATGGTGCAGATCCCACATGGGGATTGCTAATAGGCAACAGAGCATTCAGCATTTGGTTTGGTGCTCTAGGGACTGCATGCATCTGTGGAGGATGAGGAGAACAAACCCCATTAACAAACGAAGGTGAGTTTGGCCATATCATGCCAGGAGGCTGAGAATGATGCGCATTACTCCACATGTAATGCCGTCCAGGAGGTGGACAGCTCCCATTTCCAGACAAACCAAAAACTGAAAAGGTAGAAAATCAATGTCAAGGGCTAAGACTACTAAATTCTGCTATTTGTGCAACTACATCTCTGACATTCACCAGTCACTCGAAAAATGTTCCTGAACACATTAATTATAGAACTCCATACCTTCATTCAACTCGACAGGAAGCCCATTTGAGCCAACTCTGCAGAACTGTGGGTTTTCAATAATTTCAGAGGGCCTCACACTCATATTAGCAGCCCTGTGGCCTGGCGAACTGCTGGACATTCCATTACCTAAGCCATCATGAAATTCTGGAAGTGAATGAGGTTGGAAATTATGTACACCCTGGAAGTCAAACTTCCTCTCGCCCTGTGCATGGCCAGATTCACTAACATTGGCATAACTTCCATCAGATGCCACCCTAACCAGCGAGGATAAGCTGCTGCTAGGAACAGAAGAAGATACTCCATGGTTGAAGACATTATCAAAAAAAGATGTGGCACTGTTTCCACTGGCAGAATGGGACCCAAAGATTGTTCCATTGTCTACGCTAGATGATATTGCCCCAAATGGAAATGAACCTGGTTGAACATTATTTATGAGCATATATGATCACTTACAACTTTTACAAGAAGCATATCTGACGAAGAGGCTATACCAGAAAATCCAGTTGACGCATTCTGAGAGCTAGCCTGCTGTAATAGAAGGCCGGATTCTTCTTGTTCTGACTCTGAAGTAAATGGCTGCAATAATCTGCAAATGGTAAAAATGAAATCAGGGTCAAATTACACCAATCACAACGAACCATGGATACCACTATGTAAGTTTGGCTATTTGATTCACATTCCTCTCCCAGGCTGTAGGAGACATGGTGTCAGAGAACATCATGGAAGCACAGATTTCTTTTCCCAGGAAGCCAAAATATGATTCTCAATCCATTCGCAGCAGAAGAACTCATAACACAAAATATGAAACTTTATCAGATCCCACCTACCGTCTAGCACCACCAGGCCGGCTTGGCTCTAGCTTAATACGCTTCCCAGCAATGTCACTCCTGTTCAGTGCACGGAGTGCAGCTTCTGCGGATCTCACATCATAAAATTCAACAAATTTGTGATGACTTCTGTGTGGAGTCTCGCGAATCTGCACTCCAGAAAAAAGAGAAAAAGCTCATACACTTCACCTTGAACATCAACCTAAACAGCATATGTCTGATTGAGACCAGGTCTTACCTCCTTAATTTCACCGTAAACACCAAAAATTTCACGAAGTTCATCATTAGAAACAGAAGAGTCAAGGTTAAAAACTACAAGAGTTCCTTGATTGACATCTTTGTCTGATGGATTGTCCTAGAGACATGAAAGACATCAGGAAACCACTTAGTTCCATTTGTATGTTTAACTTCAGTCTCATGAGAGAAAAATATTAAACGAGCAATAATACAGTTTGGTATGCACACTGAACTTGACATTCATTAATTGGAAGATAGAACCTACCTTTGGAATTGAGTAATGTATGTCAAGTCTCCTACGTCTCAATGGCTTATTTTGAAGTGCTTTCATTGCATTTCGCGCAGCTCTAATATCATAATATGAAATCATGACGAAACCTCGATGCTTACAGGCAGTGTATAGCATACGAATATCTCCATATTGCTGCAGTCAAAGTTCAGAATGGGGCCAAAATCATGAGAGCGGGATAAAAGTGTATCACAACTAGTGTTTAAAGAAACAAATGGTGCAGGTCGGTGTTCAATATTTGTTAGGCCTGGACTGACATACCTCAAAGAGAGTTCGCAGTTCAGAATCCTCGACGTTGCTATTGATATTTCTCACAAAGAGTGTCCTTGAAGGATGTTCTCCAAATGGGTGTTCCCCTCCAGCTGTACTTGCCAACTGACCATTAGAGCCTCCACCAGAGAGATCGGGATTAATTTGTCCAGACAAAAAGCCCTCATCTCCTAATTCCAGCCCTCCAATACTGCTGAAAACATCTAATTCTTCTATATCATCACCGTGACCAGGATGCCCCAAATTATTATCCATGCCATCAGTCACACCAGACAGCAAATCATCATCATCAGGGAGAAGGTTCCCGATGGTGTGGGCCTCAAGTTCTTCAAGAGACTCAAATGGTTCTTCCTCATACTGGGAGGTGGCAGCACCGACAGAATGCCCATAAGGTGGATTATTATTATTAGATGATGATAGTTGCACTGAGAAAGAGAAAATTATTAGGCCTCTCTTCGAGCAAATAAATAATATTAAAAAAATGTAACTCTGCATATCTATGAGCGTTACAATTTAAAGGCATCTCATTGAGGTAGATTTAGGAAAAGACCCTAGGAAAATACTTGAACCCCATAGC
The DNA here is from genome assembly GCA_032355705.1 of Rubia peregrina. Classification (NCBI taxonomy): domain Eukaryota; kingdom Viridiplantae; phylum Streptophyta; class Magnoliopsida; order Gentianales; family Rubiaceae; genus Rubia; species Rubia peregrina. The sequence goes on along the minus strand of JAULKK010000013.1, from coordinate 60,038 downwards.
AGCTCTACATTTCAAAAACATGCCCGCAAATAAAACTGTGGAACATGTTATTCAATATCCTAAAAGAGAAAGACACTCACATCTCCTGCTAAACAACTCTGACAGTGAGCTCGAAAATAGGCCATTCTCACGTTGAGCTCCATTAGGATTCAATTTGTCTCCTTGCATGAAGTAAGATGCAGGCTCAGCATTTATGTTAATTCTTGTACCCATATCATGGTCAAAATTTCTAGGTACAGAGTGACTGACTGCCCCAGTAGTTCCAGTAACAAACTTGTCTATGTTAAGAGCAGGTCTCTGGTCTTGGCTGTAACGTGAATCATGAAGGCCAAAAGCCATTGCTGATCCAGAATCCAAAGGTATCCTCCTCTCCAGAGCTGATGAAACAACACCAGTTGTTCTCAATGATCCATCCATTTTTGAACCTGCATTGATATCAACCAGACCAAATATTACTCACACTTTCAGACAAACCAATCTCTCTGATAAATTGAAACAACAGCACGATGATATTAGTTCATTGACATAGACACAAAACACCATAGTTAACCCATAGTTTGAACCCTACACTCTTGCGTCATTACTGTACTGCACAAGTACATCGAACTGGCAAATATATCTCCAGGGGTGATAGCACCATATGAACAATAAAATCTTACAAACTACGTAGCACCATTACATTTCATGCATTTCTGTACAACGTGAATATGAAAATGAAAGGAGACCCAATTAAAATCCATGGGAAGTAACATGATCACTCTTCAGAACTACAAATTACATTCTTTAAAAATTAAATTAAAAATTGCATTAGCCATCACGTTCAACTTTACTCATCAGCAGTCATCTGCATAACATCTCAGTGAATGAACCATTTTATTATGTTACCAAAAGTTTCTTCCTTTCCTTTTTATCATTAGTTCCTTCCCTCTTCGGTTCTCTTCAGTTCTCTTTCAGTGATTCATATGCCACGGGGACCCATTTTAGTTAGGGCACTAAACTTGTTTTAAAGCTCACTAATTATAGGTTAAAAATTATTTGGGCTCAAAAAATTTAGGTGATAAATGATCCATTTTTTAGAAGAAATTCTAAGGAAAAACAACCCAAAAATTACATTTAAAAATTTTGAGGGCCTATTTCATGTTTGTGGCACAGGGCCTCCGTATCCCAGAGACGGGCCGGTAAGATCTAATGACACTTTCTGCATAATCTCACTATAATTTTTTTTTAAATCCAGATTTGGTAGTAAATCAAAAGAAGCAACAAAGTTAACACGGTAACGCCAAATAATAACAGTTGACGACAAAAAATTGTCACATTCTAGATATCCGATGGAATGAGGGTAACATCCAGAAATACCATAAGCAGTATCTAACACGAACAAAACTTAGGAATCTAGCATACCGAAGGGTATCCATATAAAATGAGCAGTGCAAACTACAGTTGGCAAATTATTGTCAGCAAAGATAGTGACTACTCACCATAGTGATTAGGTGGTGTATCCGTCTTCCAGAATCCAACCTGTCTCTGCAAAATATAATAATATACCATATAACTCTTGCAAAAAATTAAATTACTCTTCTATTGGGGAACGGGTTCAGGCATTGCTATTAAAAAATATAGAAATAGTAACCATGGACAGATCAAAGGGATTTTTCATATCCATAATTAGCGAGTGAGTTGGCAAGAATATGAGGAAAGTGAATACCTCGTCAGGATAACGCAACTCCTCAGTGAAAAATGAGGATGGAGAGAAGCCCTGCGAGTCCATCATTTCAGATGGCATGGCGCGAAACAGCACAAAAATTGAAAATTTATTGTGGTTGGCTTAAATTGATGAACCAGGTATTTACAACATATCACCAGGAACAGGAAGATTGCGCCTCGGAGATGATCTGCAATGAAAACATAAAAGATCACTTGCTAGTTCAGCAAAGGAGAGTAAAAAAGAATTAGAAAAAGAAAAGGATGGAAAGCTGCTGAATGAATATGAGAGTGAAGTTGATGAATATAAGCAACGGCACGGTAACTAGATAATTGTCAGGCGAGCGAAAAGAGAGACTGGAAGACGGCAAGCATAAGATGAATGTAAGCAACAGACAATAGTTACCTAGCTAACGGAAACCATACAACTGCCAGGAGAGCGAAAAGGGAAAAGGAAACAGAAGCTAGACAGTTGTCGGAAAAGCAAAATGAGAAAGGCGACAAATATAGTAACGAAGGTGGATTGAAATAAATGGTGGCAGGCCAAGCAGAATAAAGAAACAGGAAAATGTTTGAATGCTGAGAGGGATAGCGGTAACGAGGAGGGTTCAGAATGTGAGTCCAAATGATTCTTACATGAGAGGGGTAATTCAGTTGAGCACAGCATAAACGAGAACAGAGAAGCGACGGGTGCAGGGGCAGGGGCAGCGTTGAGCAGATGGGAGAGGCGGGGATGGGGCATAAAAAGGAAAGGAAGGGGAAATGGTCGGAGGGGAGGAAGGAATAAATTAGGGAACAAGGGAAGAGGAAAATTGAAGGAGAGATCTAGGGTATGTGTGGCGTGCAAGTACCATTTCCTAGAATGCACGCTAATTCCGGTTGAATGACAACAAAAAGACAGCAAGAAGCAGAACCTGGTGGCCGGATCGGAGAAGGCCGCCCTCTTCCTCCCTCCCCGGAGGAGAAGGTGATGGTGGTTGGAGGAAATTGGAGAGACTCCTTTGAAATGGTGTAGATCCCAGAACTCAGTATAAGTGGGGCGTTGAATTGGACCCTCGATTGACCGGCAATTCCGAAGCACCGATTCCTCCTGGTGTGGGAGAGAGACCCGATTGTATGAGAGAGAAACTCCAAGCTGCCCCTGTTTTTACTTTTATTATTATTATTATCCATTAATGGATAACTTTATTCATTCCTTCAATTACCACTCGCCAATTATTTATCTTCTTCTTCTATTTATATTTACCTAAAACATTAGGGCGAAGTGACCGTCTTTCCATAACTTTATAGTTTAATAAGAAATGAACGATCTTAATTATTACAATATTAAAAAATTAGTATGCAACGTGTAGTAATTATGAAGTTTATAATTCGTTTCATGCAATCTGAAAATTTTATCTTCATTTTTCTAATTTGCATTTTAAACATTGATCTTTCCATGACTTATGGAGAGATCGAGGCGGAATGGCCACATCATATTTACATTTTATTAAAATCGTTTAATTATGAATTCATGGAATATGCATTTAACACAAGTAGTTAGTTGAAATTTTTACAGCTGAGGGAGGGAGGTTGGGAATTTAAGGTGGCATGCGTGCAGCGTGCCCATTCCCTCCAACCAAATTCATCCCGCTCTCCCCCCTTTTTTTTCACCAAGTCATACACCACATTATTCTAACCTTAATCCATGATCATCACACTCCATTACAGTCTACATAATTCACGTCCCTGCTCACAGGCTATTACAACTTGCACTCGTTTAAACTCCACGACAATCCACATCAAATCTGCAAAACTGGGGAGTTGTACTTGGCGGACTGTGATTGGGTATGGGTGTAAATATTATTTTTCTAGAATGTTGAACATAAATAATTAATTTCAATCCACAATAATTTCACCGATCAAGAATTTGAGTGTGAAAACTCGCTAGTCATATTTTCCCTCGCATACATGCCTCGCTCGCGTTTATGAGTCAAAACTTTTTTAAAAAAATCATGTCAGAAATCGATTGGTTTTCAATAGCCTTCCGTTGAGCTTTAGCCTTCTGTTGTACTCCAATAATTTATTTCTTTTTTTGTAAGTTACTCTTACACATTTTTACATTATCACATAATGCTCTTATTTAATTATCATGTACGTGCTATTAGTCGAGTTCAAATGAGTCAACGCATATATTAATGATCGTGTTGCCACCGGGAACATGGAATGTGTAAAGTAGTTACAACATAAAATATAATAACTGTGGTTAGAGTGAGAGTGTTTAGAACATGGTAAAGGAGGTTAACGGGGATTGTGGAGAAAACATCAGAATAAGATAAAACTTAAAGAGTTAAGTTATAAAATCACCCTGATTTTAGACTGAAACTACTAATATAACTCTTCAATCTCAAAAAGTGACAATCTAACCTTAGACTCGGTTGACTTTTTAGCCAATTTTCTGATGGCCATATTTTGTGTGAAATAAGATTTTTTTTCTTGAATTAAAAAAATAAATAAAACTGCACAACCGTCATTTTCAATTTACCCCCCCCCCCATTTCCCCTTCGTTTTCTTCCTGTTCTTTATACCCCAGCTGCAAAGGGTTTTCATCGTCTTATCACTGTCACATCACCTTTCTTCCTCTGTTTCTTTTTCATGAACCCCTCAATCTTCTTCACAAACCCCACCCTCGTCTCCGTCTCTCCGGTGGATTCACATGTGCGCGAAGGATTCACATGTGCGCGAAAATATTATCATCATACACCCCCCCCCCCACACACACAAAGTTATATGAGTTGAAGATAAAAAGGGAAAGATCCTTGATAGAGTTCCATGCATAACTATAGTGGACTATTTTCCCTTCAAGCAGCATGTTATTCCTAATCTTCCATAGCTCCCAGCATATGAGCAGAGGAAGAATAGTCATCACATTTTCCCTTAAAGATGAAGCATATGGCACATTCCAGTAGAAAGAGAGTCTCTGCGAGATGGAGTTAAAAGCTATAGGGGACATTAATCCCAAATATAAGAAGCCTAGGGACAATTGTTAAAGTAATGATTCAATGAATCAATATGCTCACAATTAATACACTTAGAGGCAAACTGAAATCCCATTATTTGGAGATTTTTGTCAAACATCAGTATGTTATTTAGCAACCTCCAACCGAAAAAAGATATTTTTGATGGGAGGGTTTAGGGCAAACGGAAAAGAATATATGACACAATGAAAGATGGAAATAAAGAGAAATTGGGCAAAAGGAAAGATTGGAAAGGGGAAAGTGGGGTTAAATGCTGGGATATTGGCAATGAAAAGGAGATTTTGAGGATGGAAGAGAGAATAAAACCAGAGACTAATACTACTGTATCCGTATAGAGAGGGGGAGAAGTAGAAAAAAGAAAGGCAACTAAGTAGGCAGGAAAGTAAACAAACTTGGGAGTGCGAATTGCAAAGGAACACGCATTGAGGAACAGGGAATTAGGGATAGTGAAGTGAAATGATGTTGGAATACGACTAGCAAAGGATCCCAATAAACACCAAACACCCTCCCCGCCCCCAAGGACCAGATAGACGATAAACAAACAAACAAAAAAGCACATCCATTCATAAACAATCTTATGCACTGGACTTCATCTCACCATCTACTCTTTGTTCACGAATGCTTTTAAAAAGTTTAACATCTGAATTGCGTAACATATAAAAAAATACCATCTTTAATATATATATATATTTATGTATCTATTAACTTTTACAATTCGAACTGTATTAATTCTATCGATAAACAGAGAGACAGTGGGATGGGACGTATGCTATTTTCACTTGATGTTTACTTTATTAAACTAGCATAACGATGCGCCTCGAAACCGATCAAGCTGTGACACCAGTCCCTTGACCGTGATCTGCAAAGAACGAGTTCTGGAAGGCTTTCAGGGGAAACCCCCCCGATACTAAAGTTCGTGTACCGTGTGAAAATACCGTATCACAATGAATAAAAAATGCAAACATACCTTGTATTTATACCTGAATAACCCTAACGGTATTTGTGCAACGTAACTTCTCCCTGACATACTAAATGCAAGTATAATAAGACCGTTTACCCTGAGGTTGTTGGGCTCAAATAGGCCCAATAGTTAGGGTGAACTTAACTATCATCACACAAATTAAATGAAAACAATACGTAATTATTCAAATTATAATTTATTAAATACATTTTATAAGATTAAAATGAATTAAAGTGAATTGAATCGAACCTTTAATAAAAGTGGAGAGATTTGAAAAAGATGGGACCTAAACACGACACCAGCAAAGAGAGGCAATGGGTGATCCTAATCACTAGGAGATTAGTTATTACTTAGAAAAAGATAAGACAGTGATGATGACCTTAATCACCATCATCACTCAACTTAATATGTCATAATCCCCCCCGACCCCATGGTTAACGAAAGGCTCCACCACCAACTACACCAGAACAATCGGCCCTAGACATAGCCCATAAGACTTGTACTCCTTCCGATCCTCTAATTATGGTCTCCTTTGATCACCATTTTTTTAATGACATGTTTAATCATTGATAACTTTTGTTACATACAATAACAGATATCATGTGAAATGTCTTTGGATTCTCCGTAACATGTAAAATTTTATAATCCTTTATTGCAAGCAACCAAAGTTATCGGTGGTTAAACATGACTTGAAAAAATGTGAGAAAAAATGGAGCATAATTAGAGGACCGATGGAGTAGTAAAATACAAAACAAGTCCCTCTCTTTGTTATATTTATCAATTATAATTACACACAGATCTTTACTCTTTATTTCTTTCCATATTATCATTTCATTTGTGTGTGTGTGTGTGAGAGAGAGAGAGAGGGATCTTCTCCCTTTTAAGGCCACACACATTCACGCAGTCCACAGTGAGGTATGTGCTTAAGAACACCCAACGGGGCCGCCGAACAAATTAGCCCAAAACGCCGTTTACCCTAAACCCTCCCCCCACGTGCCCTCTTCACCAATTTTTTTATTTATCGGAACCCCCAAAATCTTAATTTTTTTAAAAGACCGCGACTTTGTTGGCCATATGGCGGCGTTGGAACAACTGAGCCTTGCTCCAGGACCCCAGTCGGGCTCTTCCTCACCCGCCGCCGCCGTTAACGGGCGTCAACTGGCGTGCCTCGACGGCAGCGATGAAAGCCCCAAAGTTCCCCGGCTTCCCCGGTGGACGAGGCAGGAAATCCTGGTGCTGATACAGGGGAAGAGAGTGGCGGAGAACAGGGTGCGGAGGGGCCGCAGCGCGGGGCTGGCGTTGGGTTCGGGCCAGGTGGAGCCCAAGTGGGCATCCGTCTCTTCTTACTGCAAGAGGCACGGCGTCAACCGCGGCCCCGTTCAGTGCCGCAAGCGGTGGAGCAATCTGGCGGGGGATTTCAAGAAGATCAAGGAATGGGAGTCTCGCATAAGGGACGAAACCGACTCCTTCTGGTTGATGAGGAATGATTTGAGGCGGGAGAGAAAGCTTCCCGGGTTCTTCGACAAGGAGGTTTTTGACATACTTGACGGCGGCGTGGCGGCGCCGGAGGAGGAACTGGAATTAGCTCTTGCGCCTCCCGAGGAGGATCCCGTGTTTGACAGCGGGCGGAGTGCGGGGCCAGATGACGGCCTCTTCTCCGATTTCGAGCAGGTTCAGGAGGAACCACCCACCGCTGTTCCTATTTCTGGTGACTCCTTTCTTTATCCTTAACTGTTGTTGTTGTCGTTGTGTTTGACCAATCGAATTCTGACAAGTAGAGTGCCTACCCCAACCTAACAGTGGTTTGATTGTTTCAGCGACTGAATGCATCACGCCTTTGATTTCTGAATCTGCAGAGAAGCAGTATCAAGCATTACCTGAAACGCATCAGGCTCCAGGTATGATCCCTCTTGGACTCTCATTCCTTGCATTCTGTTGATTATGGATACGTGCGCATTTGAACTAGAAAGAGAGATTGAGTTTACCTTTGGGGCTTAAGATGCAGGGACCAGCTCTGAGATGGGAGGCAAGAAGCGAAAGAGGCAAGGAGAAGAAGAGGAAGAAGATGAAGCGAAGTCGGTGCATGCTCAGTTAATCCAAGTGATGGAAAAGAATGGGAAGCTGCTGAGGTCGCAGCTAGAATCTCAGAACACCCATTTGCAGCTGGAGAGGGAGCAGCGGAAGGACCACGTCAACAACTTGATTTCAGTTCTTCATAAGCTTGCAGATGCAATGGGCCGCATTGCTGATAAGTTGTAGCCGTCATACTATCTATTACTACATATCTACATGGGATGGGAGTATGGTTTTGGTTTTGGTTTTGGTTTTGAAATATACTGGGGAAAATTAGGCTATTCGTCTTAGCTCTAGATATGTACAGACAAGTTGAAGTAGTGGATGTTGGTACTACAAATGGTATTCGGGAAAACTAGTAGTACAGGAGTACCTCTTTTTAGTATCTAATTTTTTATTTATTAATGTTGTGGCTATTCCATCACCACCACCATTCATACTGGCATACTGCAATTGTGTTGTAATTTGTGCAGTCAAGAAAAAGAAAAAGGAGGAGTCCCATTGTCTGAAGGAAGGAAAAAAGAAAGAAAAGAGTGTGTTTTTGTGTTCCCTCTCTTTCTCGGCACATCGCAAACGTACGTAAATATTCTCCTCCTGAAGGTTATTAATTACTACAACCGGGGCCAGGATAATAAGAAGAAGAAGAAGAAGAAAGATGCTGCTGTAAAATATTTCAAAAGAAAAAGAAAAAGAGACACTGGTCATGCCAGCCTGCCATTGCTTTATTTATTTATTACTGACAAATGAAATAATCAAAGGTAGGGGTTGAGTAAAGTTTTGATCCGCCTGCTCGACACTTTACCTGCGACTGTACGAGTGTTGCGTTCCAAATCGTATGCAAGTAAAGTTGAAGTTCCCTGCAACTATTGTTGCTGTTAATTGAAGAAGAGACGAGTTTTGCGGTGCTAGGGTTTGGAATGGCGAGATCCGTGTAGGCGAGGAGCGGAGGGCAGCCATGTATTTCCCTAAGCTTGACGACTCCCCCATGTTCCGCAAACAGGTTTCCGCCCACTCCTCTCTGCTTTTGCGCATTTACCTCTCTTTCCCTTTCTCTTCTAATTTCACTTCATATCAGATGCAATCCTCCGAGGAAAGTGCTGAAGCTTTGAGGGAGAGATGTTTGAAGTTCTACAAAGGCTGTCGAAAATACACGTAACTCCCATTCTTCCAACTCTTCTTTTATTCTGCATCCGTCCTTCTTAACCTCAATCTCAGTCCAGTGTAAATCGTGCAAATGCTGACTTTTATTGTAATTTCAAAACAACACCTTCTCCAATCCATATTTTTGGATAACTTATTCTCTTATCATAACTGTGCTTTTGCTAGACTGGCTTACATTTCAGAAATGTTGGATGGAGGCCTGCCTGATTGTTTGAAATCATTCTTTTTCCTGTCAAAGCGTCTTTGTTTGCCCTCTCGTGTAACCTTTAGATTGTTGAATATGTCGATACCCATGTCCTTAAATTTGCAGTGAAGGACTTGGAGAGGCATATGATGGGGATATCGCTTTTGCTAGTGCGTTGGAAACTTTTGGGGGAGGCCATAATGACCCCATCAGTGTTGCCTTTGGAGGTATGTCCTGTCTGCTTTGAGTGTGATCAAACTCAGGTTTCTAGTGTATGTTTTTTCCGCAAGTTCATACAAGTCTCACCCCTTGCTTCCATTTATTTTTACTGTAAATCTGTAAGGATATTTTTACTTAACCTATCAAAAACTAACTTCACCTTCTCTATTCTCTGCAGGCCCTACCATGACAAAATTTACCATTGCTTTGAGGGAAATTGGAACATACAAGGAAGTCCTTAGGTCTCAGGTTAATTATTTGCAATATAAGCTGTATTTATTTCTAAATGGAAATCACATGCTCAGTGATCTGATCTTGCCTCTAGTTATATTGTTGCCAGTAATTTATTTTTCATAATATTTTGGGCTGCATGTTAGCCTATCTAGGCCTGCCTGGCACTTCTTTGAGTATTGTAATTCATTTTGGGTCTCTGTGTACCCTTTCTCTATTTTTCGCTGGCTGTTCCTTTATACACCTGGATTCAGTGCCAAAAATGGCAAATAATTTCTACATATATAGGGCGGTGACAGCTCTCTTGATTGAGGATTTTTGTTATTGCTACCTTTTCAGGTTGAGCACATGCTGAATGAGAGACTGCTTCAATT
>JAULKK010000012.1:13405446-13458104 GCA_032355705.1 Rubia peregrina | reverse complement strand
GGTTCATGCAACCCAAAATTTTTATTTTGATTTCTTCAAATTTACACTTTAAACCCTGATCTTTCCATGACTTATGGAAAGATCGTCTTTCAAGAGACGCACTCGTTTTCAAAATATGTCATTACATATGGGATGGACGAAAATAGAAAGTATGTTAATATTTATGAAATGTAGGAGTAAAATTTTCGGGTGTAGATAGCATTCAATATTTTAAAATTATAATTCTAGTATCCCATCATTACAAAATTTTACACTCCAGTTCAAAGTTACATTATTTGAAAACAATTACAAAATTTTGTTTTATCGGTCTCATCATTAAATGAAGTTGTGTTATGTTTGTACAGTAATTTTTTAAATATAATTTTGAAAATCGTATTTCAAAATATGAATAATTATAATTTAACCATAAAAGTAATGAAAATGAGGTTTGTCATGATTGGACAGTGTGATAGGAATCACTCTCATATACTGTATTTTATATCAAACTGTTAATTTAAAAATGAATGAAGTATTACGAATAAAATGTATTCCCTCTATTACTCTATATACTCTAAAAATGAATGAAGTATGACGAATAAAATGTACTCCCTCCGTTACTCTAAAAATGAATGGAGTATGACGAATAAAAGGACACACTTATTCTTGGATTGTTTCTTTTGTATAAACACATTTTCAATTTTTTGTAATTTTTTTTATTTTCATCTACTCATTTTAATTTATACTTTTAATCAAAGTGAATTAAAAAATTTAAAAGTACAAAACAGAGGAATAAGAATGAGGTTAAATTGTAAAAAATATGGTATTTTTAAGGGTAAAGTGTGTTTTTAACCATATTAAATTTTGAAAGAGCTAATATTATCCGATAAAATTTGAAAATGCTAAACTAATTCTAAGATTTTGAGCAATTGTGCAGATATACTCAAACTGCACTATTCTGGCATGCAATGAAAGAATTCAGTGTTGGCCTAATTTTAAAAGACAAAAATACCCCCAGATTTAAAAGTCAAAATTTCATAACCATTCTACCACTAAGCTTAAAACTGAACTATTTATCTCTTTCTTCAACACCGCACCACCACCTCGCCATCGTCGGTCCGTCAGCGCGCCACGCCCAGAACCGCCACCTACGCCTTAAACCCTAGACGCGCCACCCACCTCCGTCGCTCCGAACCACCACCCCAGCAGAACCCCAGTCTCACCGCCCACCTCTGCCTAGCAATATAGCATTGTCGCCCATCCCCGTCATTCACCTCCGCCCTCAACTTTAGCCACACCACAACATTACCACTATAGCAATACCCAGCCGCCACAGGCAGCAGCAACAAAACTCCGACGCGATGGATGAGAAGAAAATAGGAAATGCGATGGATGTGAAGATGATGAGAAATTCGGGAAAGAGGGAAAGATAACGATAAAGAGAGCATTTTTGTCTTTTCCTATCTTTTATTTAAAAAAATTAATTAGGGGCATAATGATCAATTTATAGAATTTCGACCAATTTCAGGTTGTCAGGATTATATTGACACTTTCGTCCAAAACTTAGAGTTAGATTGACACTTTCAAGTTTACAAATTTATATTGACCATTTCAACCAAAAACATAAGACTTCGTCCTATTTTCTAAATTTGGAGGATATGAATTATGATAGGAACTTGCAAAAATTCCGTCTAATTTCGACTACACAATATTACTCATTTCAAAAGAAGCAAAGATCTTCAAGTTTCCACACATTTTTTAAATTTAAACCACCGTTGGTGGGGGATATTTATTAGGCTTCCCAAACCCTCATAAGCTGTTTTCTTCAAAGGGAAGCAATTTGTTAGATTACAGAAATAAGTTGAAAACCTAATCCGTATCTGAAGCGCGGTAACACACTATACCTACAAACTAAAAAGTGCGAAGGAATACATCAGAATATCCTAAAGTCTAATGCCCTAAAGCATCTAACTATCCAGCAGGTAAAACATCTGTAACTCGCATCGCCCAGAACGTAATGTCCAGGCCAACCAAAGTCCACCAGTCTAAATCCAATCACAGATACGCCGGGAGTAAGTCGACGAGACTACTTCGACTTGGATTTCTCCTACACTGCTACTAGAGTAGAGACTAGAAGCCCAAGGGGTTTTCCAACTGGCCAGCTAATCCAGTTACAGTGGAAAACAAACAGATAGGCATAAAATACTTGATAAATTAGTCTAGATAGTTAAGCAAAAGATCCAAATTAAGCACTTATTCCCTCTGACTTGAAATAAAAAAAACAGAACCCAAAAACTCGGAAACTACCCAATCCATTCGTGGAGGCGGTGGCTGACGGCTGCGAACGGCGGCCACGTGGCGACGCGTGGAGGGGTGGCCGGTTACTTATTAAATGAGAAACCGTAACTTGTCGGGAAGAGTTTCGGATTCAGGCTTGGGGAAGAGAAAATGGGGTGGCCGGTTACTTATTAAAGGTCGGGGGTGGCCGACCGGCGAGCTGGCCACCCCTTCGTAAAAGGTGGATCTTGGTATGGGCTTTTAGAGAGAAGGAGGAGCAATTGCTTAAGAGAGAAGGCAGCGATGACAACTTTGAATCACTCTTTTACACATGTAATCACCACTTATTATAATAAGAGGAATAATGTGAAATTACAGGCTTGGTTCCTTTTTTGCATATGGTTTTTAAATATTTTATATTATTGTAAAATATTTTGAATTTATTTCCACATATTATCAGCTGATTTTAATGAGTCAACATTGAGTTGACCTTATAATTATAATTTGAGATAAATATATTTATAACCCTAATTTTATATTGAAAGTGTCAAAATAATCCTCCAATTAGGGGTGTTCAAAAAACTGGAAAACCAATAACCGGTCAAAACCGAACCGGTATTTAATTCGATTTACCGGTTAATCGGTTAATCGGTTAATATCGGTTATGGTTATCCGGTTATGTCGGTTAATCGATTTCTTTATCGGTTTTATTATTTTATAATCGTTCTAACCGGATAGCCGGTAAGAGATTTTATAGTATAATAATTGATTAATTAATTTCAATCCTAAAAATTAATTCATTAAACTCTGGGCTTTGATCACAAACCCAATAAGAAAACTTTAAATTACTAATCCAAATTAACTATTCTTTAAACTCTATATTATTAACTCATATATCTTTAAATAATAATTATGCCCAAAGCAAATAATTATGCAAATAAAAGTCGATGTAACTTATAACTGTGCCCAACACCAATAATTATCGACGTGATACAATTTTAATATTAATTCAAAAAATTATCAACTCCTATGCAACACAATTATCCAATTTCTAAAAAATTTACCTTATATTCCAAGTTTTACTGTTCTAACTACTAATCAATATTAATATGAATTGATATATTTTTTATTTTAAATGAATGATATATATGATAACCGGTAATAACCGACACATCAATCATAAATCTCGTACTGAATTTATGTAATGTGCAAAAATTTCCTGTAACCAAAGCTAGACATTGTAATGTAGAAAATAATCCAGAGCATGATAATAAGTTGCAGCGAAGTGTAGCTATATAAAAGCACATGAGTAAGAATAATATTTCCAAAATATAAAGATCCATATTGTGCAGCAAATGATACAAATCCATCATGCAAAAGAACATCAATCGAATCAGGAGCAATAGTAAGTTCAATAAGGGAATATTTGTCACCAGTCATGTGATACGAGACACCGAAATAAAAAATCCAAGGCAAATAGGCTTACCTGACAAGCGATCAGAAGGATAATTTTACTGACTACAATAAATTAAGTTTCATACTCTATTGGTTGTCAGGTATGGCCAATAGTGGATCAATTAAGTCCGAGCAGAGCTGCAGCCGCGAGCTCAAAAATTGGTGACACGACCAAATCAGCAAAGGGAGTGGCAACACCGGGTGGCGAATGGAGAGGTGCAACGCCAACATCTGGTTGTTCATGTGCTAGTTTAGGTTTTTAGTTTCATTATTCAACTGCTTGTTGTGTTGAGTTTCAGTATGTTTAGTTCATGTACTTAATCAGTTTGTTTAGGCATTTAACTTTATAGTTTCATTTATATAATAACTTGTTGTATTACTTTCAATATGATTTATTTATGTATTTAATCATTTTGTTTAGGTATTTCAATGCTTATTATTATCATGCAATAACTTGATGTCTTTAATTTTACTATGTTTAGTTTATGTATATACAATCTTTCCTTAGGTGTTTTAGTTTTTAGTTTCAATATATAATACTCCCTCTATCCCAGCATAACCTGCACATTTACTATTTGGTAGTCAACACCGTCAAACTTTGACCACATATTTGAATAGTTATATATAAAAAATAATACTATTGTATGTGATATTGTTGAATTCTTTGTAATAGGGAGTTTCTAAATATCAAAATTTTATTTCCATTATTATATGTGGTTAGAGATATTAAAGGTCAAACATGTTTCATGAAAATAGTGAAAAAGATTCTATGCAGCTTATACAGGGACAAAGGGCATAACTTATTTCAATATGTTTTATTTTTAGGTTTATAAAGAAATTTATGCCCAACGGCAAACATGTTAATGTTACAAAAAATGTGTTTAAAGCTTAGTGACAAGCAAAAAGCCAATGTTGAATAAAGGCTTTAGGGGTTTGTTGAAGATGCGATTGGAGATTGCACTTCCAGCGGGTTTTGTACCTTGGTTAGCAGATCATTTCAATCCATCTACATGTATTCAGTATGCTGGCATAGATCGTTATTTTGTTTCCACTGATGATATTTTTTATGTGTTGTACTTGCCTCGTAACCCTGGAAAGATAGTTGCATTAAAGAAGAATTCTAACATTGATTTAAGATATAGTAAAGGGCTAGGTTTGATAGAGATGACAAAAAGAACATACCCCTACAGTTGATCTTGAATAACATAAATGAAATGGGAGAGGATGGGGATGCGTTCAAGAGATATTTTGTCATTTATTGCTCTTCATTCTTTTTGGCTCTTATAAGAACATGTAAGGTTGATATGAAAATCTTAGATGTCGTCGAAAATGTCTAAAAGGTATAAAATGTTGATTGGTGTAACTTTGTTTTAGAGAAGATGATTGAAACGATTAGGAGGTATAAAAGTAGGGGTGGCAAAATAGACCCGCAACCGGCGGGTCAAGCTGATTATTTATTTTCAAATCTGGGTGGGTATGGGTAAAATGGTAATGGGTACAATGAGTAATTGAAAAATATGGGTTGGGCGGATTGGGTTTGCGGGTTGATCACGGGTTTACCCATATGAGTTGGTATAAACCCATAATGGGTCAATATATGAGTTGAAACCCATAGGTTTACCAATATGGATTGGTATATAAACTTATATGGGTCAATTTATAGGTTGAAACCTGCAAGTTTATATATGGGTTGAAACCCACAAGTTTACCCTGCGAGTTTACCCATTTTGACTTGTGATTTGAATGATGTTTAACCCATGGGTTGAGCGGCTTTCAACCCAACCTATTTTGATCCATCATAAAATGGGTCAAAATGAATCATACCCATATTTTTAAATCAGTCATTTTACCCAACCTATAGTCGACCCTCAAACCCATTTGTCATTCCTATATAACAGTATTGCAGAATATCAAACCCGAGTGCATGTGTGCTTATCTTGTTGATTCTATACTTTTATAGATTCCATGTTTGAGGTATATTAGAGCCGACAGCTCTTCTTTTAGTCCAGTATTGGACTAATGTCAAGATGAGGGAGAGATTTCGGGTTTTGGAAACTGGGGGGGGTTATAACAAGAATATCATGGTGAAAGAGGGCTACCCAATCTGTTTAATCAGGAAACTGAAGGAAGATGTTTCAATTTAGGCTGAAGCTAAAACTCCCTCAGTTTAGCCTGAAGTTGTAGCTCCAGTTTCTCGGGATTGGCATATGCAGGTGCTTAATGATGGTCCTAAAAATGATGATGAGTTCAGATTCGAAATCCCGGAGGTAATTCTGACAAATTCCATGATTAAAAATTATGCCAAAAATGTAAGTAATATTTTTACTTTAGTTTTTTGAAGTGTTTGTTTATGCGTTTTCAGTGCTTTGTTTCAATATGCAATAAATTGATCTGTTTGGTTGCAATATTTTTATTATTTATTCTTAATTCACTTTATTTTTGGTTTTGTGTTCTTTGCAGGCTTATGATAAAGCTGTTATTATTGTCAATCACAACTTTGAAGTTGTAACTCGCGATATGTATGGAAGATTGGGTAAAGTTCAGAAAGATGGTGCTGAGAGATTGCACAATTCGTGGCCAACCGAAGCTGTGACTGAAGAAACTAGGAATCAGTCGGAGACGTTTCATAATTCTCAAGAATTTTGGAATGACAATATGTTTGCTATTATTTAATATTGTGTCAATAGTTTGCTAATGAATAGGTCGCGGCACCAAAGTATGCCATATTTTTAACTTTTGAATAACAAAGAACTGGATGGAAGTCCAGAAGTGTCCCCAACTACTGGAATGAAGTATTTGGCTGGCAATCCAGGAACATCCACAGTTGTGCAACCCCCAACAAAAAAAGGAAACAAAGTTGTTTGCAAGAAGTTATTGAATTCAAAAAAGTATATTGAATTGGTGATGTAATCGAAAGATTGGGTTTGGTAGTATTTGAATGATGAATGATTTAGTTTTTGTGTAATTTTGAATGTTGAATTCGCTAGAAATTTTGAATTTGTTTCGTCATTCTAAGATTATAACTTGAGTTTTTAAAGAAAAAATATGTATTAAATTAGTTCGGTTGTTTATCTGTTTAATTAATTTGTTTAAGGGTTTAGTTTTTTGTTAAAGTTTAACTGTCACTCTCGCCAATGCTATTTTGGTGTTTGATTTTTCAGTTTGCCAAATTAAATATTTTTCATAGATTATTAGTTCATTTATATTTCTCTCTAGTTCACTAATTAGGTTGGAATGACTTATTTACAATTTTCCTTTAATGCAACATATTGTTTTTGTGTTACGAGTTATGGTTGTGATTTGTTTTACGGTTTAACACTTTAGTTCAGCTGTTTAGGTATTTGGTTCCAACATTATAAAATTTATAGCCATGTGATGTGTTTTACTTTCTGCTCCTTAAATTTTTTTTACCGTAACTTTACTTCAGTATATTTGTGTTTTGTTAATTTATTAGAGTCATTAGTTTGAATATATTGCTTGTTGGGGTTTATTAGTTTAAACATTTTTTAATTTAATTGAACTATAGTCGTTAGTTCAGGTGATTAAAACATTTAAATGATTAGTTTTAGAATTTAAGTAAAATGTACAAAATATTAATATAATTAAGATATAAAATTCAATCTTATAGGTCTAGACCATTTGTTGCTTTGGTGTCTTTATACTAAACTCTTTCGTCTTTTGTTTCTTTCTTTTCTTCCATCCTTCAATTCTCTTGCTTCTTCTTTTTGTCTTTGTGGGAGATGGATCTTGGATTGTTGATGGTTTGGTGACGAGGATTCTGCTACATTAGTGCTTGAATTTTCAGGTTCCTTTGTAGTTTTTTTGTGGGGGATTTTCTTCATTTTTCATTGCCTTTTTTTGAAACTTTCCTCAAGAAGCTGTCGGGTTCCTATGTCGCTTTCACATTTTCGAACCAGATTGTAGTAGTTCCTTGCCATTTGGTGTTGCCATGGAAATTCTTTTTTGACTCTATCTGGTTCTTAACTTTCTTGTAATGCTTTCAATTTGTCTCACACTTGTATTTTAGGCTTGCGTTTTCTGCTCCCAACACCCAAATTTTCCTACTTAGCTTGGCTCCGCTAGATATCTTTAGTTGTCTTCGCTTTAGGCAGCCCATGATCCAACCTAGTGCCTTGTCACAATGATCTCCTACCTAGTGCCTTGTCACTCTTCTATTTTGAAAACTACACTTTGCAATGATTATTCAGCATGCTGTTTCATTTATACACCAATTCTTCCCTTAATTTTTGGGACACTACTAAGCATTCCCAAAATTAAGGGAATATTAATCGGTAACCATAAATCTTCAATTCATTTGCAACCAAAATAAATTTTAAAATGTTGAAACACCTTCAAAATTCTTGCATATGCATTTTTTACCCATGAAGTCATTTTTAGCTTCTTACTTACCATACAGTTTTTTACCAAAAGGAACTAAGGTACATTTTTTCCCACTCCACATTTAGTTCAAAAACCACATCGCTCACTTTACAACATCCGACAGTGGTCCGACGGAAATGGGGTATGAGGGTTATATTGACACTTACATCAACTAGGTAGGGTTATATCTGCACTTAAAATTATCTGAGGGTTATATTGGCACTTATGCCAAGTAGGTAGGGTTATAAAATCACTTTTCTCTAAAATTTTAATATTGCAACTAAAACTTTTCATCTTTCTATAATTTCAATTCAACCCCGTCTTTCCATATGCCTATGGAAAGATGGATTTTCCCAAAACTTTCCCTATGTATAACAGCTTATTTATTACTAAGCGTCACTTATTCAATTTAATATTATATATATATATATATATCTATTACAAAGTCTTTTTAGACCGAGTAATCAATGGTTATTTTATGATTCATGTAACTGATGAATTGATTTGATGTTTATTTTTATTTATTGCAAAGAAATTTCTATAATTTTAAAAATACTTTTAAAATGTATCACAATGTATAAATAATTATAATTTGACCATAAAGTTTTTGAAATGAGATTTTTCGTGATTGGTCTAACCGTTAGTCGTTCTAACAAGAGTCTAGCGGTTTATATAAAGTTTTGTTTTAGATCGACTAGCCGTTACATGGGGTCATTTTATTATTGATGTAATTAATAGGGTGATTTGATGTTAATTTGTTTTTGTTTATCGTAACGAGATTCTTATAAGTTTGAAAACTTTTAGGTTGTATCACAATGTATAAATAGTGATAGAAAGTAAAATTCACAAATAATTATGATTGTGTGTATTCATATATTTCCTCCGTCCCAAGATTAATGACACAATTATTTTTTCACGGTGTTCAATGATCATGTTTGACCGTTAATATCTCTAGCCACATATAATAATTCTGAACAATTTTTATTGATATTTGAAAAATAGACATTAAGATGAATATAACAATATGTCACATGATATTTTTATTATGTATATAATATATCAAGGGTCAATTTGACTTTGAAAAAATAATTGTGCCATTAATTTTAGGACACGGGGATTATGTACAAAGGGTATATAAAGTAAAAAAAATAGAACGGAATATATATAAAAAAATAGTCAGAAAGAGAGTTATAATTTGACCCTATATATATAATTTGGTTAAAATATATCATTGAATTTGATAATAATTAATACTTCACATGATCTTGTTTTAAACCGACTTACTATTAAGTTAGGTAATGTTATAATTAGTATAACTAATAGGGTGATTTGATATTTATTATAATTATTGCAATGAGATAAGAACCTTTCAAATGAATTTCAACACAAATAAGTTAAAATTTAACCTTAAATATTATAAAAATGAGTTCATTTACGATTGGTCAACCGTTAGTTGGTGTGATATGAAAACTTCTCAAATGCTTATCCAACATATATAATTTCCTTTTGATATCATATTAGTTTTTTAATCTTAACAAAACATATAACATTATTTTAAAATTTAGATACAATATATACACTAGATATACTAATCCTTAATTATTTTGCTTATAAGTAAAACAGTTTGTTAGTGTTTGGTAAACTTCTAAAAAATTATTGATTTTAAAAGTATAGCCTTTATTGGAGGGAAAAGCGGAACCTGGTCTCCTCTAACTTTTAAAATAAGTCAATTTTACTTGTAAACATACCTCCACCAAACATAGCCTTAATAGTATTATATATTTTACTTAAACAAATTGCAAATAAAAGATCTTTAAAAAATATGCACTCTCGCTGTTTTCTTAAGTTTGGCACACTTACCATTTTCACACGTTTTTCTCTCTAAATTGTCATATTTCCTTTTATGACAAAAATTACATTATTCTCATCTACTCATTAAAATTTTACTCTCTTTACTCAATTTTCTCCACACATTTCAACTTGCAAAGAAAAACACTACCTAAACTTATGGTGTCAAACATAATGAAACGGACTGTATTCATCGGTGAATTACTGCAATCTTTGCCAACTTATTTTCATCTGTTTCACCGATTTCTGCAATCTGATGCTGTACACCTCATTTATTGATATTGTTGGCAGTAATGCATACGTAAACCATAAATGGTGCAATTAATATCGAACTCCCCAAAAACTAAATGGTACTCCAGAGAATGTTCATATATTCCGTAACGCCTCCAAAGACTGATCAAACAGTCCAAAACACCTCTTCAATTTGTTTTTTCTGTTCCGATGGAGAACTTCCCTTGGAATAATATAGGCTCATCATCATCCCAACAAGAAAAAGCTGCAGAAAACTGGACTTTTGAAGAGAACAAGGTGTTTGAAACAGCCCTAGCTAATTTACCTGGGCAAAATGTCAGTTCAGCGGATTTGTTGCAGAGGATTGATGAGATCAAAGTCCCAGGAAAAACAACCGAACAGATCAGGAAACACCTGGAGATGCTGATTGAAGATGTTAACTTCATCGAAACATACAATGGTCCTATTTACTATGGAACTGGAACTGCAGATCAGGGAGTAGAGAAGCAAAATGCTGCAACAGAAAGCCCTAAAGTTTGCCCTAATTCTCCCAAAAAGAAAGTGGTTCGCTGGACCCAGGATGAGCACGGGTATGTAAAAAAAACCAAGCTGTTTTACTCTTTTTGTGTATTTAATTAGCATTTAATCCTTTTCTGGAGATTCAATTTAAGCATTTAATCAAAATGTATGTACATCTATATTAATTGATATGCAGTTTAAGAAGAAAGGAATGTAAATTGAGAATACACCATTGTAAACTAGGAAAGGATTTTGTTTTTGTTTCTTTAATGATACAATTTTTTATAACTTTAATTTTTTTGATTATATGATTAAGGCTGTTTCCTCAATTTCTTTAAATAGCTTAGCATAATTTATGTAAAACCCGAGGAAGTATGTTTCATTCTCATCTCAAATTCACAGTATGTTAAATCCGGTTCGCTTTAGGCGTTTGATATGTGAATATTGGAATGACTAATTGGAATTACTCATATTAATTAAGTATGATCTTTGAGTAGTGAGATCCAAAGTCAAAACTAACTCAATATTTGCAAACACATCTAAACTTGGTTCTAATTTTGCTCCAATTTGAATCCAATTTTTCACCACCCCTTAGCAATCAAATAATAGATGAATTAGAATCAGATTAAGAAATGAAAACTTCTTTTGATTAGGTTTTGTATATATCATTTTTCATATCTGATTCTATCTTATATACCATTTGTACTCACTATATATATATATATATGAATACACACAGCTACAATTATTTGTGGGTTTTACATTCTATCATGGTATCAGTCAGGTAATTTCTTAATTAATTCTTCAATGTGTATATTCAAACTCTCAATTTTGTGCTCATTTTCAGTACTAGTTTTAAACATAAAATAAAAACTATTTTGCAGGAAATTTCTGCTTGGTTTAGCAATGTATGGAAAGGGGGATTGGAAGAGTATTTCGCGACATGTTGTTCTAACAAGGTCACCAACTCAAGTGGCAAGTCATGCACAAAAGTCCTTCATTCGCCTGGCCAAGGAAAAATCAGCTTCTCAAGCCAGCGTTCCACCAAAATCTGCAGAGAACACCTTCACCATTTCTCCTCCTTCTTAATCTTCTGCATCATGTAATTAATTATTACCGTTTGAAGACGTTTTTTCCTGTTCTTATTATATATATATATATGTTGTAATCGAGATGAATGTTGTTGTAATGTATGAATTATTTCGAAATAAATGTTGTTGTAATTTATGTTTTAGGAGTGATTAATTTCCATGTTTAAGTCAAATTCTCCTGACTGGTCATAGCGGGTTATTCGGGTAAGATTGCTCCTTTCATTGAAGAGAACAAAAAGAGGCTATATTGCCACTTTTAAAATTTGTGAAGGACCAAACCTACAAAAAAGACAGTATAAAAAGGATGGAAAATCTAGAATTATGTAAAAGTCGAGAATTAAATTATTATTTTTAAAAAATACAAGTCGACAAAAATGAATAGAAAGACAAACGAATCATTTAAAAAAACAGAAAGACATTAAATAACTTCATTCTTCATCATTTTTTGGTCCAATTAAAATCAAAATGGACATATTAAATAATAACACATTAATAATATCATTATTTGTGTGGGATATTTATAAAACCATGCATTAATACACAATAAGCACAAACTAGTGCAGGAAGGGGTCGATTGTGGTGGTGAGATTCGATTTTAGACAACATATTTCGTCCACCGCCACACATCATGTACGTTGTTGAATAGTGGTTTTAAACAGCCGTGGAAAATGTTATCCACGACGCTTCAAGCCGCTGTGGGTTGTAATGTATTAACCGTTGTGTAACCTTTCCGAAATCGGAAGAGTTGTATATCATGTCACTTGATCTATAATTTTGCAATTGGAATTGTGCTTCCAAGACGGGCAACGCTATGAGGTCATCTAGTATTTTTTGATATCGGAACGACATCTGGAATAATATCGACACCTGAGTGACAGGTAACATACATCTCCGATACCGGCACATGAAGCCAAAATAGTATGAGATGGTGGGATGTTTTGAAATCGGGAAATGAATCGGATATATTTTTGTAGACTTGTTTCTGTTTCGCCTATCAATTCTGAATAGTTGTTGCGAAGTAATATGGCACTGATGAAAGTAATTACGAATTCGAAACAAGATTTGGTATTATTTGCGAATGAACAACCGACAAAGGAATTGTCGTTTGAAATTAGTTCTTATTCTAGATGATTTTTTTCTTATATGCACTTAAATTAATTATATCATACAATGATACAAGTAGTTTCATACAAGAACACATAAATTGTACAATAACTATTTCTATAGGCAGTTCTACCATTCTTCTAAATAATTATGATATCCCTAAACATATGGGTTTGAAGTTGTTCATTGGATCCCCAAAACAAAAGTTTAAAAGCATTTACAAAAGAATTTGGCTCAAATATTTTGACTTCAAGTACGTCAGTTATACAAGGAAGATTTTACAGTTCGTGATGATAGTAGAATTAGGTTGGGGTTCCAACTATACTCCTTCACCCCGTGTTAAAGTATGTTGGCCAGACACCCTAAATCTACCAATTTAGATCAGCCACGGAGAAGAGACTTCCTAAAGTTTGTATTTCATCCTCCTGAAGTGCGAAAATAACACATCTTTTCGTACCAAAAATTGAAACTTTTCATCACACATTATTGCTGGCAGTTCTGGATAGAGTGTTGGGGTGCAATTAGCTTCTTAGCAAGGTGGTCTACCGACTGGTTCCATTCTCTAAAAATGTGACTGAAATTAAATACACCTAGATATGTGTATTTGCTACACTAGTTCCTTACTTGGAAAGGTGTCACATAAACTTTTACCGCACCTAATCCATTACTTTTATTTTAAATTAAAAAAGTAAATTTGGTTTATAGGGAAAAGTTTTCCATTCTCTCTAGAAATCCTAAACATCTTTCTCTTCTTAGGTCACGAAAAACTAGCCACCGGTTCTTTTTTCGTCTATCATTTTCATTTGAGGAGAAAGAGGAGCCACTTTCCTATTAGGAAGTTAATTTTCTATACAGTTCAAGATGACAAAACGAAAGCAAGAAGGGAAAATGAAATTTAACGTGGTTCATTAAACATTTTGGCTATCTCCACAAACATACTCAGTTTTTATTATCATAACGGGTTGAACAGAATACAGACTCAAAGAGGTGAATTTTAAGACCAATATAGATGTCTATAAAACTCACACCCTAACACTTTAACTCTCCCTCAATTTCCAAGAGTTCAAATGCAACTCTAGATTTTTTCAATTCATGTATTCAACGAGTCAGTGCTCGGGATATTTGGTTCATTGGGTTGCCGGACTTGGTCACTCGGTGGACTCAGGTTTGCTCAAGGATATCCTCATTGATGGTGGATTCGGCGCCAGACGGGGTCCGTGCAAGAATAATCAACGTATTGAAATACCGGTGCCTAAGTTACCCGATGCTAGAACGTAGTTTCATAGGCATCAGTAAGTGGTACCGTTCCAGCACCGGTATGCACTACCAATGCTACAAATCTACATTCCATCACCGTCCTACTTAGGCACTAGTATTTCAAGGGGTTGAAATATAGATGCATATGCTCGTTTGAACCGGTGCTAGTAAATAGGTGGTCCATAAAAAAATCTGGTCGGTGAGTGAATATGAAATCCATACATTAATTAATAAAGAACAATAGGAAGAACCAAACATAAAATAACCAGAAGTTCAATTAAAAAAATTGGAAAATTTATAACCATAACTCAGAAGTTCATTACATATATATATATATATATGAAAATACATAACAATCTACAATTTACAAAAACAAACTAGACCTAAACATAGATTAACAACATCAATTAACATAAAAACTAGAACGTAATCTCCATAAACGCTAGGATAACATCAACGGAAAAGATCTGTGAAGGTGAGGTCGGACGCAAGGGCTGAGGCGTGGTTGAATGCGGTGGTGGCGCAGAGAGTTGAGGCACGACGAATCTGAGCTATACTCGGCATTTTTGGTGGAGCTCGCGACACCCACCAGCGACCAGAGCACGGGGAGATGGCATAGGGTTGGTCTGGGAGATGGCATCGGGAATGGGCACCACGGGGAGGGCGGAGAGGAGGTTGTTGGTGGCAGCGGCGGCAACGTTGAAGCCTTAGAAGTGGGGATGGCGGTGGCGGTGGCGGTGGCAGAGTGGAAGAGGTGGTGGAGGAGGAGGGAGAGGATGGAGAGGAGGTAGAGGAAGGATAATGAGAGGGAAATGAGGGTGGGTTAGATTTAGGATTTCATATTTAGTTTATATAGACAGTTTTAATGGTTGAGATTCAATCAACAAAAGAAATCAATGGTTCAGATGAAACCAAGTTGGGCTCCTTTTTTTATGGAGCACCGGTACAAAATGCTCATACCAGTGCGTATGTATATGAAAATCAACTTCTAAGAGCTGCTTTAGATGGCTTTTATAAAATTAAATTAAATTTAAACCCTAGGGCAAATCCAATAAATATTTTCTAAGTATGGAGCACCTATACAAATACCGGTGCCCAAATGGCACAATACAGGTGCCTATGTATTTGAAAAGCAGCTGCTTAGGTCTTCTTTAAATAGAGTAAATTAATTATTTTTTTGGACCCGAGAGCAAATCTAGGCAAAAAATTATAAGTATGGAGCACCGGCGTACATACTAGTGCCTAAGTAACTGATACCAGCTCTGAGTCCAACATTTCAGAATTTTGAACAATCCCTCCAAAATTTTGAATAAAAATGAGGGAAATTCATTTTCCAGCCATAATGTAGCACCAGTTTTAATGGGGGGAAATGGCGGTACTAGTATTATTTGATTTATAAGTTAACTTCGTAATTTCTATTATTGGGTCCATAGAAGAAATGTGGAGGCGACGAATAAAAAAAGAATGGCATTAATTAACTTTATTCTTCATCATCTATCTCTTGTCCTTATATTAAAATCAAAATGAACTTATTAAATACTAACACATTAATAATATCATTATTTGTGAGGGATATTTATAAAAGCATAAATTAATACATAATCACCACAAAATAGTGCAGGTAGGGATCGTTTGTGGCGGTAAAAGTCAATTTTAGACGGTATATTTCGTCCAGGTAGGGATTATTTTTGGCGGTAAAAGTCAATTTTAGATGGTATATTTCACCCATCATCCCTGGCACCGCCGTGCATCATGCACATTGTTGGACGATGATTTTAAACCATCACGAAAATTGTTATCCACGGCGCTTCAAAACCGTTGTGGTTGTAATCTATTAACCGCCGCGTAACCTTTTCGAGATTGGAAGAGTGGCATACCATGTCACTCGATTTATAACTCCGAAATCATAATTGTGCTCCCAGGACGGCAACCTTATGAGGTAATCTAGTATTTTTCGATATCGGAATGGCATCCAAAAAAATATCGATACCTGAGTGACAAGTAACATACATCTCCGGTACCGGAACATGAAGCTAGAATAGTGTGGAATGGTGGGATCTTCCAAAACTGGGAAATGAATTAAATATAGTGTTGTAGTCATGTTCCTGTTTCACTTGTTAATTTGGAATGGTTGTTGCAAAGTAACATGGCACTGTTGAAAGTAATTACAAATTTGAAATAGGAGTCGGTATTATTTGCAAACTAACATCCGACGGAGGAACTTTCCTTTGAAATTGTGGTTCCAACTAAATGTTTTATCCCCTTTTATGCACTTAAGTTATTCATTAACATCATACAACGATACAAGTAGTTTCATACAAAAACAGATAAATTGCACAATAACAATTACTATACGTAGTTCTACCATACTTCTAGATAACTACGATATCCCTAAACCTTCAAGGAAAATGCATTAGAGCTACTCTGGGTATTCGAGACACACATAATGTCACATAACCGGTTAAAGGATATTGATATTCATGAATATATCGCGTGTATCTAATTGAACAATGTTAGGGTATTGAGTTGCCTCTCATTATCTTCAATTGCTCGGTTATGTATGGTGTTGTATCGTCAGCAGATAAGATTTGAAATCAAAGCGGTGACACATCATCAATAGTTTCTCTAGAGAATGATCAAACATAAGTTCCTTGCATATAGTTTTCACACAAAAGTATGACAAAAACTATTCTAAATAAGTAACTTGCATTACCTCTAAACTGCGTCCTTTAATGTAGCTCATTTGTCTCCCTCTCCCCCCCCCCTCTCTATATATATAATTAGAACATTACAAAGTGACCAAATATTAAACTATTGGAAAATTTATAAGTGTCCTAATAGATGTATATCAGGGCACTTATAAATTAAACGTCAATACATATGTAATTAGGACATTAAAAAGAGACATAATATAATAGGACACATATATAAAAGACAACCCTACATCTTGTCTATAGAGTCGTTTAATATAGGGACCCAAGATCTATAGGGCCTTGCGATAAGGGGACGTTTTAGAAGCGTCATAAGAATGAAAGCATCCAAATAGAGACCTACTGAGGCACTTTTTAGCATCCTAATAGGATTTTTGTATTGTAGTGACAGTAGAGGAAGACTGCCTCATCATATGTTACTCCCTCCGTCCCAGCTCTATTTGCACTCTTGTTTTTTTACACTATTCTCTATCAAAGTTTGACCTCATATTTGAATAGATTTATGAACAACAATATTATTATATATGATATTATTTCATTCGTCGTAACAAGTAGTTTCTAAATATGAATATTTTATTTGTCGTTAATCTATGATGGACAAACATGTTTCTTAAACAACGTAATAATTATTGCTGTGCAAATAGAGATGAGACAGAGAGTAATTTTTTGTTTAGGAACTTTATGTTCATTACTTTCTATGCAATAGAGATTATCCCATATCAAATCGTGTAAGATGCTATTCAAATTAATATATCAAGTTGGATTCATCCCTATCACTGATGGTTTAAAAAAATCATTGAGACTTATATAAAAATAAAAATTGTTCGAATTATACAATGGGATGAAGAGAAGGTTAATACAATGGGATGAACGAGAAGGGTTGTCTCTTTTTTTTTTAAGGACGTGACAGCGTATTAGAGAAATAAGAAGAGAAAAAGAACAGAAAAATGTGGAATTATGTAGAAGTCGAGACTCGAGAGAAGTAAATAGAAAGGCAAACATATAATAATAAATTAAATGAATTGAAAAGACAACTTTATTTCTTTCTTCATCATCTCCCGTGTCTTTTAAAACCAAAATAACATATTGAAAATATAAATTCAAATTATTATCCTATGCGTGGGATATATATAAAAAGCATAAATTTACACATACTCCCTCCATCCCACCATTATTGACATGCTTACTTTTTCAAAGTCAAATTTAGAAAATTTTGACTCTAAATATGAGCTAATATATTTATAATAAATATATAATGTGAGATAATGTTAGATTCACATTTAACATCTATTTTCTAAATATTAAAGTTTTATGTGAAATTTTTATATGTAATTAGAGTTATTGACGGTCAAACACAATCATTGAAGACCGTGAAAAAATAAATATGTCAATAATGGTATGACGGATGGAGTATTATACAAAGACAATTAAGACAGTTGTATGAGACATTTTCATCCAATATTATGAAGAAATGGATAATTTAAATATAATTATTTAAAGATGTGAAATGACATGAGCTACATTCCCTAATTTTATTTTTAGGGAAAATTGCATTCAAATTGCTCACATCTCACCTTAAGGGTAGATTTTGGGTACATAGTACATATAATGCTACTACTTTCAATTGAGCACTTGCATTTAACTTGATGTGATCCAAAATAAAATAAATTGAAAATCATGATTCTTTGTATATAAAACGGGGAATGCTAAAGAAATATTGCAAACAACACTCTTCTAGTAAGAGAAGGAAATCACACAACTGCAAACTGGAACTATCGTAACACTTTTTTAGCAACATTTATTAAAGTGATAATAGATTAAAATGTGCTATTTAAATCTTTTGAAAAATGTTACATAAATCATAAAAAGTGTTGCGTTAGATCTAATGCATTATCACCTAGGATAATACTAGTAAACGTATTGTAATAGATCTAACTTGTCATTTTTAGTACATAAAATAACACTTTTCAAAATGTTATATTAACGTTAGTTTGTAATAATGTCAATATCATACAAATGGAATAAGGTTTCGAGTAGCATGTCAAGGCCTCAAACCAATTAGAATCAGAAAAAAAAATTATGTGGGGGAAAAGTAGTATGTGGGGGTGAGCGACTAATCATATGTTAACATGTGTACATGTATTGAAAAGTTAATATCAGTTTTTGTTTTTAAATTTCTTTTACCTTTTATTTTCTCATCATATTTGACACTTATAGAAAAATCATTGGCCCCTCACCCCACATACTACTTTCCCCCACATAATTTTTTTTTCTGAATTAGAAGCCACTAGACTAGGGCTAATTAACCCTCATTATATATTGGTATTTATTAGACTTATTTTTAACGTTTAAAATAGTATAAAAATGGACAATACTGTATACTAGAACGGAGAAACAATCATTAAAAAGAGGATAGAATTGAAAATGTGGAGGCATTTTTTTTTAATGAAAATACATTTTTGAAATATTAAAATGCATGGAACGTCAGTATTACTTGAAGGTTGTTACAACAGAGCCTCCATTTCTGTGGCCTTCCGGGCATTTAACTTTTTTTGTCACCGATCAATTCATCCCTCTTTCTAACCAAAAGCACACAGTTTTAAACCCTTGCATCAGCTATAGCTACCTGTTTCTGTTTCTTCACCAAGGTTGAAGGGAATTTTCAGGAAAAGTAATCCGTCCATAAGCAAATAAACAGATCACTTTACTTTTCAGTTTTAAAACTGTATTTTTCTAATTTATATATTGTATTTTTATAAACTAAAACATGTTTTTGAATATGAAAATATAATAAAAAGTACCAACACACAAAATACTTTATTTAAATTTTAAGATTTTGTGTTTAATTTTACATAATGTCGTGTATAAATGAAAAAATATAATAGACTATTCATAACTTAAAGACAGACCAGTTTTCAAGAAACCATCGACGTTAAATAGCACCGATCTTCATCAACAACACCACCATTCTCTCCAAACCCCAACAATGAGCACCACCACCCCGCCTAATCAACCTCCGGCTGCGATCACCACCCCGCCTCCGCCCCAGGTGGAGGCGGGGCCTGATCACCCTGCGGCTACGATCATGGCGCCTCATGAACCGACACGTGATCATGTCGGCTGGAGCTTTGAGGAAAATAAGGTCTTTGAGAATGCACTGGTTGTGGTTGACCCTAACTCGTCCTCCTTCTTCGAGGATTTGGCCCGAATCATGCCATGGAAGCCGCTGTGCGAGATAAAGGCTCACTATGATGCCCTAATTGAAGACCTTAACGCTATCGAATCAGGTAACTGCCCGTGTCCGATTTACTCTGTTGATGATGCAGATTATGATGCTGATGAGAGTGGGGATGAAGATGATGACCAAGATGGTGATCACAGTGGAATGGAGAATTAGTGATGAGAGACATGGAGGGAAATGCTGCTTAGTGTTTAACAGCATTTTAATGTACTGAATAAGTGAAGAACATCCTTCACATTTAATTTATATGTATATAATCTTTCCATTTCTTTTGATTTTTTCATGGATCGATCTTTTAATTGCGAATTTGAAGCAATAACTTAATTTTGTTTAATTTTATAAAAACAGGGATTCGATTATTTGACTAATTATAATGACATGGTTGAAATAACAATCTAAAATTTTGGGTTTTGAGATATGTAGCTTGTATAGTAACTACAAATGGAAATTATCAGATGAGGCATGGTTATTATTTAACCGTTACATAATATTCAACATGAGTTTCATTTCTGTTCTGGGCAACCAGGTGATCAAGTGGGATGCAAACTTTTGACATGAGAATCTAAATCACTTATTGGGAATACTATTACCCTTTGGATTAATGGTAAATCAGAAGAATGGTTAATTAGATAAACAAAGTGAAAGTTTCATTTAGAAGTGGTTAATCCGTCACAAGTTCGGTATTGACTCCATCCGACTATTTCCGAGAAACTCATAGATATAGATGATATAGATTTATTCATTTCTAAAATAAAAAAAAAGTGAACAGGTCGAGGTCACTGTTGATTACTCCCTTAGTCCCGCTATAAATTGCTTAATTTGACTTTTGGAAGTCAAACTAGCCCAACTTCAACAATTAAATTCTATTATTCTATATGTAAGACTATTATCATATTATATGTCATTAGATTCATCATAACATATATTTTTATATTATATTTTTTCTGAATTTCTTTTACACGCATAAATAAAGATATTAATAGTTAAAAATTGATGTAGTTGACTTTCAAAAGTCAAATTAAACAATTTATAGCGGGACGGATGAAGTATATAACACAAGTGTGCAAGACATGTTATACTATTGAATAACAAGTCTTACATTTTCGGTTTATAGAAAATTTGTGTGCTTGGGAGTTCTAATGATTGAATAATTATATAAATTAAAATTTTACCATGACTGCAATTTTAGAGAGATGCGAGCAAAAGGTTCGATTCTGTAACTGGATAACTAGCACTGAAAAATTGTCTTTACATTGAATTGTTTGATGTTTTGATGATCCCTACCTTATTGATTGCTACTTCTGTATTTATCATCGCCTTCATTGCTGCTACTCAAGTAGATATTAATGGTATTTGTAAATAGACTAATTGTTTTTATCTCCAAAATACAATCTTTTGGCCCCCGAGAGAAAAACCACGTTTGTTTAGTACCCTACATATTCAAAGTGAAATTTTTGGTCCCCAAAACCATTTTTTGTGTGGTTTTCATCTTTTGGCCCCAAAAAACATACTCTTTTTTAAGATGGAAACCAACACCTCTGGTCCTCCCCAAACGCAATCCCACCCTATCCAACCCCTTTCCCCTCGTACCCATCATTTGTCGGCGGTTCAAGATCTGCACCGGCCGACTCGGACAACAGCGACCCAATCGGTGACTCGGACATCGAATTGGTTTGGTAACTCATATCAGCGACGACTCAGTTTGCAGACCCCGAATAGTCACGACTCAGGTTGACTGAAATATGTTGTACCAGGTAACTCGGGTTTTGGCCATCTCGGACAACGATGGAAACTTTGACGGGCAAGATTTTTAGATGAAAACTTTCTTTGCGGTGGACATCATTGCAACGGAGATAGGTATCTTCGGTTTTTTAATATTGTGACATCATTTCTACCGGCATATCTTTTGTGTCAGCAGCAAACATAGGTTTTATCACAATCTGATCGCCGGATTGTTTTTCGGCGATTACAATGGCAACCAGTAGTTTATTCCAGCAAAGCCAAGTCACAAGGGGCACTTCTTACCTTTTATTTTATTGTTTTACTTTTTTTTTTATACCTTTTTTGGGGTGAGACGCTCTTAATTCTACATTTCTAATTATTTTTCCTTTTCATTTAGTTTTCTTTGTTTTAGTTTTATGTTTATTTTTATTTTTAAAAAGGTTGTATTTTAAATGGTTTTTTTGAATTGAGTCTCAGCTAGGGATTGTCACTGTCAATATTTTTTTCTGGTAGCCGGTCCCAGTAAAACATGATTGACTTCATATTTGATATATAAAGAGACAGTGAGGAGAAATCCAAGTCAAAGTCGTTAAACAACAGACTTCTGGCGATACTATTAATTCTTTGGATTCATATCAAATTTGTAGATTTTGGTCCATTAGGTTGTTAAGGACAATTATATTGTTGATTCGATTTAATTGGTTTTTTAGCCTTTTAGAGATAATTCACGCACTATAAGTGTTTACTATACACCGATGGAAAAATAAATTTTGGCAATTAAAATGACTGGTTATTAGTCTCCTAGTTTTTGACAAAAGATCTTAATGGGTTAAATGGATACGGACCGGATCTCTAGTTGGGGAACTTTATTGGTTTGTTTTGATTGCCTTAGATGTTTGATCAGAGGTGTGGATGAAACATTTTGTGTATGTTCTATTTGAAACTTCATTGTGATTTGTTATGATGGTAGTTTCGAGTCGAGTCTATTGTGGCTACCCTATGATTACTCAGTGAGAACCATCTATCCTTGAAGTGCCCTTCTCATTGCCACAGAGACCTTTGTTTAGTATAGTAATATGTATTAGTGCCTTTGTGTACCTCTCTTTTAGCCATTGAGACCATATATTATGATTGTAATATTTAGTTAGCGTTTCAGTGTAAATGAGTTTGTCCCATATCATATGTTGTATTCACACATTTTGCAAAATTGAGCTTAATAGAAAAGGGATGAGAACCTTATAACCTCGTACTAGAGATGATTTATTCAAAAAAAAAGAACAGAGAGCATGAATATAACTTGCCTCTAGATCTAGATGCTATAGATTCTCCATCTACAAAATGAATAAGACTTCAGTCTTATCGTTTATTGTATAATTGCATTAGAATTATTAAAAATAAAAGGGCAAACGACTTCAATGACCCCTAAACTATTGTTATCATTCACTATTAGCCCTCCGTTTTATTTTTTAACACTCTTGGCCCCTGCAGTAACAAAAGTGTTAGGTCATGCCGCTTCCGTCTAGTCAAACCATTAAGTTCTATTTTTGTTGACATTTTAAAGGTTAAAAAACTCTTTTCCGATCCAGCTCCAGAATTCTTAGCAATTCAGAAAAATATACTCAAGCCGAGCGAGATCTGAGCTGAGATACCTTCTCGAAATGTTTAAATATTGTCGACGATAATGAGATTAGATCAGAGTTGAGATGTATCAGACGTCACATGCAAGACTCGATAAAAGAAAGTTAGCTAGAGTACAATATTAGTAAATTTTCATTTGTTCAATTGAATAACCATTTAATAATTCTACATTAGATAAACACAACTCATTTATAAGAGGAAGTCTCATATATATATATATATATATATATTACAATATCAGTCCGGCTAATAGTGTCCGAGAATTAGAACATAAATAATATAAGTGGTGAATAGATATGAGGTACTTTTTATAATTATTTTATTTTTGAAGTTAATTTATAGGGTTCACAAAATTACAGGGATGTCTTTGCATAAAAACTTATAAACATATCGAACACTCTCTCCTTCTTCATTCTAAAAGTTTTGGGGTCCTTTTATATTTATTTTTCTTTTGGGGTTCATTTCAAAGGATTTTTATAATTATATGGATCTCTCTCTAAATGAAAACTTATATACAAAATGAACACGATACCTTTCTTCACTAAACCAACTGTAAGTTGGTCTAGGAGACTTTCCTCCACAAAGTTTTGTTTTATACCACTTAACCGTAATGCAGAATCATTTTATAATTAATAATCCCCCATGTCTCAGCAAAAATGACACAATTTCTTTTTTTATGCGTCACAACAAAAATGACATACTTTGAAAACTACCCAAAATAACAAAGAATATGTTAAATTTCCAAAATATCATCTTTAACTTTAACAACTTTAAAATTGGGCTCATAGCTTTCCCAAAATATCCCTACTTTTCAACAATTATTATCTGCTACATCAGCTTGCATAAAATAGCGAGACAAAAATAAATGCGTCATTTTTGTTGGGACGGAGATAGTATAACTAATGAGGTGATTTATTGTTTGCTTCTATTTATTACAACAAAATATTCATAATTATAAACCCTTTTAAGTACATGTTGAAATATAAATAATTATTATATAATCTCTAAATATATATATGAATGGGATTTGTCATAATTGATTTAATCTTTAGACATAATAAAACAAAGTTTTCTAATTATTATTTTTACAATCAGTTTTAATACAATAGAGTGTAGATGGTATAAATGTAAGATTGTTTTTAAAAAATTGTATGTTGAAAATTAAGTAGAGGTGATCGGTCAGTTAAATTTTGACATGTGGCAAGTGGGTGAATAAAAATAAATTTAAAAGAAACATAAAACTAAATTTTGACCCAACTATTAAGGAATAGTGATATTTAGCAATATTACTTGTAATTATAATTAGATTATAATTCCTTTTATAGTATGTTATAGGTCTTTTGTACAAGTATATAATGTACCCAAGAGGATGAATACAAACATACAATTATTACCCCGTAAATATTCTTCATGGTATCAAAGCCTAAAATCCTGAAAAGCTAAAGAATTATTTTTCCGCCGCTCTCCTAGCCACCGCCGCCATTCAGCCGTCCGCCGACCGTAGCTCGCTGTCCGTTGCTAATCGTCGTCCGCCGTCGCTGCTCACCAGTCGTCGCTGTCGAAACTCCGTTTGATTGGTGTTCCGACGCTACTGTAGCCGCCTATCTCAGCTGTGCTTTGTTCTACGTATCACCTCCGATCCACCGTTGTCGCACACCTGCTCTCGTTCACCGCTTCACCCGATCGCCTTTCGCCGATCTGCCACTGTCGGTTGTCCGTTACGAGCGTGTAAGCCACGTGCCGCTGTACCAGATCACGCGCCGCCGACGTGAAGTTCCTGTGCTGCCAGTTGTTTCAGTGCCTCCTTCATCTACTTTGTCTTAGCCGCCATCTACATCGATTTAGAATCCGCCAGCTACAACCCTAGAGTGGTCATTCTCGTCGACCTCCTACTTACCTTCATGATTATGTCTGCTCTGTTGCTGATATTGATAAACCCCCCACAACTACGACCGCACATGCGCCATCACATTCCTCAGGTGTTCTCTATCCTTTAACTAATTTTGTAAATTGTGATAAATTTTCTAGTACACATTCTAGATTTTTGGGTGCATTAACTTCTAGTGCAGATCCCACATCTTACTCCGAGGCTTCACAGTATGCTCATTGGCGTGATGCTATGGCTGATGAGTTTAATGCCCTTGAGCGCAATCAGACTTGGACCTTATCTTCATTACCTCTGCATAAGACTACCATTGGATGCAAATGGGTGTACCATACCAAGTTCAAATCTGATGGTTCCATTGAACGTCACAAGGCTCGTTTGGTGGTTCTTGGCAATCGCTAGAAAGAAGGTATTGACTATACTGAAATTTTTTCTCCTGTTGCAAAGATGAGTTCGGTTCGTCTGTTTCTATCTGTTGCAGTCATTTGTGGTTGGGAAGTTCACCATATGGATGTGCATAATTCTTTTATTCATGGTGATTTACATGAAGAAGTTACATGCGCCCACCGCCAGGCTATCCTGCACCTCCCGTTCAAGTTTGTCGGCTTAAGAAATCTCTTTATGGCCTTCGTCAGACTCCTCGTAATTAGTTTGCAAAGTTGGCTCAGGATTTACGTGTATTTGGTTTTGTTCAGAGTAAGTCTGACTACTCCTTATTTGCGTTTATCTATGGTTTGACTTCATTGCACATCCTCGTCTATGGGGATGATTTGGTTATTGCTGGTAGTTCTTCGTCGCTCATCTATGAATTCAAGAAATACTTGAGCTCTTGTTTTTATACAAAGGATCTTGGTACGCTTAAGTATTTATTGGGTATAGAGATTTCTAGAAGATCGGATGTGATGCTTCTTTCACAAAGGAAATATGCCATGGATATTTTATCTGATACAGGTTTGTCGGGTTCTAAACTGACTGAATTTCCCATGTAGCAACAACATGATCTTGCGAAGGTTGTCGGAACTCTTTATGATGACCCTGAGCAATACCGGTGATTGGTGAGATGTCTCATTTACCTTACTATCACACATCCTAAGCTTAACTATTTTGTTCATACACTTGCACAGTTTATAAAGTCTCCCTGTGTTCCTCACTAGCAAGCTGCGATACGTGTTCTTCATTATTTGAAGAGTAATCCTGGTCAGGGTTAATTTCTCTCTTCCCATAGTTCATTACATTTGACTGCTTATTGTGATTCTGATTGGGCTGCCTGTCCTATCACACATCAATCATTGTCTGGTTACTTTGTGCCATTGGTCATTCTCCAGTTTCATGGAAGACAAAGAAACAACCTATAGTTTCTCGTTCTTCTGCGGAAGTGGAGTATCATGCTATGGCAGTTGCTTGTTGTGAATTATTGTGGCTTAAGTCTTTGCTGAGGGACTTGGGTGTTGTGCTATCTACACGCACCCTTGAGAAAAACACGTGAAGTTATGCACAGGTTCGACCGGAGACCCAAATACGTATGATGACAAGATAAAATATAAACACCTAAATACCTATGCAGAAGTGCACTATTTAAGGAATTAAAAGTGTTTGTTTAGCCACATTTTTAAATTGGTACTTCAAGACATTTTTCAACCCTTCGTACAAGTAATTTAGAACTTCGGACAGCTGTCGAAGATTTATAGGTAAAAAAGGAGCTTCATTACAGCTCTTCCCCTGCACTGTTATAAATCCATTCATGAATTTTTCAAAACTTCCTTTAACACCCAAAACCAATATATATCAACAAATATGCAGACATATCCACAAGATCCCACAAAAAAATTCAACAAAATCAATCACCAAAAAGTGTCACGAACAACGAAGTTGTCACTATTAAATGTTGTAATTCTAAGATCTACATTTTCTCTCCACCGGATTTAATTGGGTTGGTTGACCACTAAAAACTTCATAGGGGCGTGTGGGTGCGGTTGGTTGAGAACATTGGTACATAATTCATCTTGAAGAAAGGACTTCGATTTGGATCAGAATTTGACTTAGAATTTTGAGTTGGAAGTTTGGGGAATCACAGAAAGGGGAAATCAATGAAAGAAAGTTTGGGAATTCAATGCTTTGTGTTCAAACATGAAAGTAAGGAAATAGATTTCTTGCATGTGATTAAATTGAGATTTTGATTAAGGAAAGAATCAAAGAGGAAGATGATTGATTTTTGCAATGAAGGGGATTTGATTTCTCATTTGTGTTCACAAACGACAAAGAAAAAATATTAATATCTGTACGTGGAAAAAGGAAATATGATGCGTGTGTTCACATTGACCTTTACATGATTATGTGAATTTGAGTTTTACAAGTCGTTTCAATTTGGAATCACCGCCTTTCAAAATTTAACCCTAAAATAATGGTCCCGAATTTGAAACCTCCTTTAGAAGGTGGTTCTAGTGATTTTATACGGAACCGCTGTCTAACAGAGTCATTAATGGACATTATTCCACTAGTGGTAGGAGAAACGGGTGATGATGATACATTTTTTTCCGACCACCGACTGATGATGATTGTTGTAGGCCGACCACCGAATGATGATGACCGTTGTAAGCTGAACAACAAGGTTGATCACAAAAATTGAAAGCATATCGGGAATGATTGAAAGAAAAGGCGGTCAGCGATGCAACAACTGGAAAGACGCTGAAACAAGATGAGGCAAGTTGATGCTGAGAAAGGGTTGCACAGTGGGAAGTTTATTTTTATTTTTTGGAAATAGTTGATGAATAAGAGGTTGGAAGGAGACATTCATTTAAGTCTATGAGATTCTATGATATAATGTAAAATTCACGGTGATTGTGTGTATTGATATATATATATAAAGGGTATAAAAAGAATATAAATCACATTCATATCAGAATTTGGAAAGATAAATTTTAACCTTCCTTATCTATCCCTAATGATAATCTCATTTCACCCTTGGTGTGCTGCAAACTATTAATTGAATATTTTATGAACAGTTAAATAATTGCAAATTTTTTTAATTTAGTTATAGTCTCGCATAATTTAGTATAAAAAATTGATTCATCTTTATAAAAGTTAGTATAACGTTGTAATTAACTTTGACAAATACAATTCTTATTTTGGTTGTTACTAGTACACAAATGTTCATTAACTATTTCATTGAACGAAACTTGTTAATTTGTTTCTAAGAAGTGCTGTGTATTGAAGTTTTGAAATTGAAACCTTCTATTTTAGAAAATAATAATTTTTAATGGCGGTTAAACTATATTTTTAATGGTGGTTTAACCACACTTTTAAACCACATATATTCATTTAAAAAAATTAAAATAAACCACAACTATTCAACTTAATTTCCTTTTGCGCCAAATTAATTTCTCTCTCCCATAGATGTATAATTTTTTCCATGCGCATATCCGCACCTTGTTCCCTTTCATGTCTCTATTTCTTCCCTCCTTGTTACTTTTATATCTCGATTATCTCTCCCAATTTTTCATATTTTTTCTATATCTCTTGATTGATCAAATGCATAGCCGATTATTCTAAATCGAATATATTTCCGTTCTGATGTTTCTGCCAAGAAAACGGTGTTGTTGGCAAAGGCAGAGAGTTGGAATTGGCAGAAAAAAGGACAACGAATGGCAGAGAATCAGAATTGGAATCCATGGACGAAAGAGGAATGAATCGACGGACAAGGAAAAGGATGTGCTAGGTTGTGTAGGGACGAAGGTGACATAGTAAAGGTGGACGTCGGAGGCAGAATCAATTTGAGCGGTTCGACAGATGGAAGGCCGCCAAGGAGAGTATGAAAATGTTAATTTGACTTCTCGTAGGGGGTATGGGTACGGTGGTAGTGGCGTTCATTAACTGGAAATATGAAATCATTTAGGGGGTATGGGTACGGTGGTAGCGGTGTTACTGATTTATATGTTTGTGGTGGTTATGGGGTTGAATGATGGGTGGCGATGGTGATCGATGTTAGTGTTTGACGATATGGTTTCAGTCGATTTTAGATTTGCTTTTAACATGAATTTTTGAAACAATACTGATATCAAGCGTCCAATAGAAACTGAGCAGAGACGACGGATGAAAACATCCCTCCAAGGTCCGGAACCACTGCATTAGTACCATAGGCTTCCAATAGTGTTCTTTCCATTTAGTTAACCATAGTTTTCCCCTTTTAGTCCATTAACTCTTATAGCATAACATGTTGATACTGGATCAGTATTAGAATCATTTCGCTTTCAGAAATATAAAATATTAATTTAATGTATTGTTTCTACTTTTAGATTTTTAAATTAGATAAGTCAAATTATATTTATGATTTAGATTAGCTAAACATATATTATGGTCATGTTTTTGTAGTTGACGATATATATGTTGAAGATATATATACACACACACTCCCACTATCCCAACATAACCTGCAATTATACTTTTCATTTAGTTAAAATTGATTAATGTAAATAATAAAATATTATAGATATGTAATTGAGGATTGTAAAGAGTAAATTCCTGGTGGTTGATTTCATAAAATGATCAGCAATATATAGAGTACATATCTAGAGGTTAAGTTAAACTAGAACTCTAACCCTAGAATATCTACTAGAATCACCTAATCCACTCATCAGGTTGACTTATTCTAACACCCCCCCTCAAGCGAAGTGTCTGATTCTCAGAGACGCAAAGCTTGGGTCAGAAGAATTCAAATAGCGGATGAGAGAGACCCCCTGGTGAAGATGTTCGCAATATGAAGGGAAGTAGGAACATGAGCAACGTGCAGCTTGCCAGCCGCAACTAACTCATGAACAAAATAATACTTGATGTCGACTTGCTTCTCCCACTTGTGAGCAACTGGTCCGAGCCAAGAAAATTGCACTACTGTTATCGTATAACAGAAGTGAAGAACCAGAAAGCAGAACACAAAGATCTTGTAGAATATGAGTCAACCAAAGAACCGTGGAATCCGTGTTGGTGAGAGTACGACACTCAGACTCGGTGCTGGAATGAGAAACACTGGGCTTCTTTTTGGCATTCCAGAAAATAAGGTTTTAACCTAGGAAAATAGCAGAAATATAAATGGAATGTCGCGTCTCAAGATAACGGGCCCAATCAGTATTAGAATAGGCCAACACCTCGGGAGAGCTAGCAGAGGGAAAAGAGAGACCAAATTGCAAAGTGTCTCGTACATATAAGAGAATCCGAGTAACTGCAGCAAAATGATCATCTCGAGGGTCTGGAAGATACTGGCTAATTGTGTTGACCGCAAAGGACATATCTGGATGAGTAATAGTCAGATAATGGAGATCCCCGACCAAAGATGATAGAGTGTCAGATTTCGGAATGGAGGACTGGTGCTGCTGTGGAGCTGAGAATCAGCACAGATCGAGTGGAAACTGAAGTTGTATCTGACATCTCGACACAAGTAAGAATATCCCTGGGGCACTTGGCTTGGCCAAGAAGAAGACCCAAATAAGTGGATGAAACTTCCAAGCCAAGGAAGTAACGGATAGCACTCAAATCCTTAATGCCAAACTCCTAATACGCGCAAAGAGTCGAATCATTACTCATATGAATGATGTCATCGTCATAAAGCAAAAAGTACGACAACGATGATCCCTGAGATAGAACAAATAGAGAAGTGTCAGCCGAGTTACACTGAAAACTGAGCTGAATCAAGTAGGTGCTAAAATGTTGAAACCATGCCTGAGGGAATGCTTGAGACAATAAATGGCTTTCTGCACGTGAAAAACATAATCTGGTAGAAGCGGGGTCCTTGTAGCCATCTGGTTGCTCCATATAAATCGAAGAATCAAGCACGCTTTTGAGAAAATTGTTCTTGACATCCAGCTGATGAAGTGACCCAGAGCGCATAGTGGCAATAGCAAGAAGTGTCTGAACGATAGAAGTTTTAACCATAGGGATGAAGGTGGGGTCAAAGTCAAAACCAAGGATCTGAGAAAAGCCTTATGCCACGAAACGCACCTTATGGTGATCCATCGTGCCATCAGGACAATACTTTAGCTGATATACCCACTTAGAGCCCTTAATGTTGACATTCGATAACAGTGGACGAAATCCTAAGTGTGATATCCACGAAGAGCCTCAATTTCATCATCCATAGCTAAAACCCAAGCTGGATCATGAAAGATCGAGTGATAATCTGTAGGTTCTGTCTAGGCAAACAGGGTAGTAAGAAGACCATGAGCAACAATGTCAGAATAATCTATGCACAGAATAACACCAGTCATAGATCGAGTAGCTATTTGTTGAGGATGTGGCTGGGGTGGAGAGACCAGAGGAGAAGTCGCGACCAGTAAACCGGGTGAGCTGGTCGATGACGAGATAGGTGGAGTAGGATTCGTCGGAGCGGTTACTGGATGGTCTGATTCAGCAAAGCAGACTGAACAGGGTGTCGTAGTTGGTGATGACGATAACATCGATGATCCAGGAAGGCTAACAACCGAAGTGAAAATCCGAGCAAGAGGAGATGGCACCGTGGAAGAAGTAGGTATATCAGCTGGCATCAGCGAGATCAAACAAGGTAGAGACATCCAGAGAGAATGAAGATACTGAAGTAGAACCATCGGCGTTAAGGGAATGAAGTGTTGTTAAACCAAGCATGTCTGGTTACATATATCTTTCCAGACATAGGATCCAAACATCGATATCCCTTGATTGAGAGTTGTACCCAATAAAGACATGGGGCAAACTGCAAGGAATGAGATTTTGAGTTGCATATGGACGAAGATAAGGGTACACACATCATTTATATACATGGAAGTTCATGTATATGAGAACCCGACCATTAATAACTTCATTGTGTATATGAAAACCCAACCATTAATAACTTTATATGGTGAACGTCCTCCAAGAACATGAGTGGGCAACCAATTTATGGTATAAGCTGCTGCAGCAAAGGCATAAGGTCAGTGGGAGAGAGGGACATGCGAATGGTGTAACATAGAGAAGCCTATTTCAACAAAGTGGCAGTGCTTACGCTCAGCCTAACCGTTCTGCTCAGGAGTATACATCCAAGAAATCTGAGGGGGAATGCCCTTTATATGAAAGTGAGAGACTAAGTGACCATTTACACATTCGCTTCCTCTGTCATTCTAAAACACCTTAATGTTGGAAGAGAAATGGTTCGCCACAAAAGCCTTAAACAGGCAATAAACATCCCAAAAATCATATTTGTGGCGTGATGGGTAAAACCATGAGAGTCAGGAATGATCATCAAGGAAAATAGCATAGTGGGAGAAACCATCAGCAGATAAAATAGGAGAGGTCCCCCATAAATCAAAATGAACTAGATCAAATACCCTAGCAGAATGTTTATTATTTTAATGAAAAGATAAACGTTTCCCATTAACCTTTTCACACGCATCACAAAGGGTAGGTTTGGGCAAAACCGATGAGACATATAAGGATCCAGAAGCACGCAAACCAAAAATAACGGAATGCGAAACATGACCAAGTCTGACATTCCAAGTTTCAAAAGACGCACGCGACTTATTTGTTTCCACAGTAGACAATAAAGAAGATGTACCATAGTCTAAAAATACAACCCATTTTAACTATGACCATGACCCAACGTTTGCTTAGTGATTTTCTGTGGAATAATAAATGAGCGATCATGAAAGCAGGCAACATATATTAAATCACGAGTTAATTTGCTAATTGGAAGCAATTTTTTTAGTGATATCAGACACAATAAGCACATCATAGAGAGACATAGACTTAGAAATATGAGAATTACCAACATGAGTAATAAGAAGTTGAGAACCATTACCAATAGTGATACAACTACGAGCATTATATGGTGACACATAATAGCCAGCACTGGAGGATGATGCTATGTGTTTGTGGCGCTAGAGTTTATAATCCACTTAGAGCTATGCAACTTAAGTCCTGAGATACCAGCGTCATCCTGCAAAGTAGAAGAAACCCAATTGTAGCAAAAGCACACAATTCGGTTCAAATTGAAGCAAAGTTGGCCGCACGCGAAGGCTGAGACTCGTATGGATCTGATTTGCCCATGTGGACCACGTGCATGGAAAAATGATGTGCGTGATAGTGTGTCGCGCGTGAGAATGACGTGCGACTGTGGAGAAAAATTGCCTTCGCTGAAATCTGAAACACGCCTACGATTGGAAAACAAAAAAAAAAATCTCTGCAGATCGGAAGGATTGGACGATAGTGATGGGTAGGGAGGAGAAGATCTGTAAGCCAAAAAATAATTGGAGTCAAGATCGCCGCTACTAGAGAAAAATACCACGGAGAGACACTAGAAGAACGCAACTTGAGAAGATGACGCCGTGGACTGGAGAACCCGTGAAATTGGAGATGACGCAGAAGAGAGGAATGATGCAGGAGAGAATCCAGAAAATGAGTGTGTCGATGAAAAGTGTTTACCGAAATTTGTCACCAGAGTCTGGCCGGAAAAATAACGCTGGCGAGAAGGGTTGTCAGAGTAATGAAAGAAGAAGAAGGAGAGGGGAAAAAATTTAGGACAAATATTAGACTTGCTCTGATACCATCTAAAAAGTAAATTCCCGGTGATTGATTTCATAAAATGATCAGCAATACGCATTCGATCTCACCTTATTCTGACTTCGAACGCAAAAGTTAAGTTCAAAATCGTACCGAACCTTTACGGCGATACTACTTCAATCTTCGTCGTCATTCGCCTGCATCAATTATCAGCAATAATGTTGTTGGGAGGAGTTTGTGTCAACTAAATTCAAAGGCGGTCATTTTTGGTGAGCTTCACTATTAATTAATTACATTCATTTTTGGCAATCAAGTAGTATTGGTTTCTGTTGGTCCTGCTCCAGATAGTTTTATTGGATTTAATATATATTTTTTTATTTTGCAACTGCCTGACTTATGTTCTAATTTTATATTATTAACGTGAATGGTATTCATTTTCCATCT
The DNA here is from genome assembly GCA_032355705.1 of Rubia peregrina. NCBI lineage: Eukaryota > Viridiplantae > Streptophyta > Magnoliopsida > Gentianales > Rubiaceae > Rubia > Rubia peregrina. The sequence goes on along the minus strand of JAULKK010000012.1, from coordinate 13,423,829 downwards.
GTCACATTTTCAAGCCTCTACATTTATTTGATAACGTGGATAAAATCTTAAAGGGGTAAATGCGGTTTACTTTTAATAGTACTGGAATCATAGGCACTACCTTGGCATATTTATTTATATTTTCAAAACGCTAAATATAAATTAATGAAAATTTTCAGAAAAGATGGTTGTCCATAAGGTTATGGACACTCCACCATACTTTTTACCTTAAATACTATAACTATTTTAAAATTTCAATATTGTGTTTTAAAAGTTAAAATAACTAATAATGTGTATTTGAATAAAAAATAAAAAAAAATTAGTATGTAATTTAAAAAATACAATATACAAAGTAAAAAAAATGTGAATTGTCCGTATGCTTTTGGACAGACTGTCTGTCAGGAGAATCACTCTAGATTAATATATTTATTAAAAAATATAATGTGAGATATTTTTAGATTCATCTTAACATTTATTTTCTAAATATTAATTTTTTATACGAAATTAAGACGATGAAAAAGTAAGTAAAGATCTTAATATTCGCAGGACGGATGGAGTATACTACTCTCCCTTTGTCCCATTTCAATCTGCAATTTAACTATTCATTTAGTCAAAACTTTTTTAAAAATTTCCCAAAATTAAATTGGTATATAAGTATAAATACTACAATGTGATACCTTGTTATATTCCTTTAACATATGATTTTTAAAATATCAACGTTTCACAAGTTTAATTAATTATCCTTAATGAAAGATACTAATGATCAAACAATTTTCAAGTTAGTTGCTAAAAGTCAAATTGTGCAGTTTGAAATGGGGCGGGGAGTATATTATACATGAACTTCAATAAATGAAAATCAAAAACTTCTGTTTAAAAAAATCAAAAACCGAACACTTTAAATATATACTGAGATTTAACTTGCACCACATCCAGTATGGAATTTAACAGGTTTATTATAAGTTAATTCAATAGATCACTTTGAACAAAAAGGTTTAGTGATCAACGTAACTAAACACGAGACTTACAACTCCCTGATTTTTTTAACAAATTATTTTGACATTTGGGTAATATAAATTCATCTTTAGCATAGAAACCCTAAGACGAACTTCTAGACTCCCACATCTAAATGGACTACATCATGAAGTGCGTAGTATCATTCAAAGAAAAAGATATAATTTCCTTAGGTTCCAAATTAACTACTAATGAAGATGGAAATTAGAAAGCATCCATGGGCCAACTCTAGCTTTATAGAATCATTCTCAAACCAAATATATTTATTCTATTATTGAAAATTTGACTCTTTTTACTCACAACGGAAAAATCACCTGTTGAACGTAATGACCCGTTGTAATTAGTTTGATACGAAACTAAGGATATGAAAAAGCCCCATGACCCATGGAACGCTATATATAAGGACGATAGAAGACGGGATAATGCACTCAACTCCAACGCCCAAAACTACTTCTTCTCATTCTTCCATTTATTTCATCACTCACATAGCCCAAAAAAATGCCTACCTCGACCCAAGTTCCAACGGTGAAGCTGGGGTCACAGGGCCTGGTAGTGTCCCAGCAGGGCTTGGGATGCGCCGGAATGTCCTCCAATTACGGGCTTCCCAAACCCGAACCCGACATGATCGAGCTCATCCACCATGCCATTAACTCCGGCATCACCTTCTTCGACACCTCCGACTGCTACGGCCCCTACACCAACGAGCTGCTCATTGGAAAGGCCTTGCAAGGCAGCTGGAGAGCCAAGGCTCAAATATGCACCAAGTTTGGTATCACTTTGGCCGACGGGAAACCTGCGGCCCGAGGCAGCCCGGAGTTCGTGCGGGCTTCTTGCGAGGCCAGCCTGAAACGGCTCGGGGTGGACTACATCGATCTTTACTACATTCATCGCATTGATACTGGTGTGCCCATTGAAGTGACCATTGGAGAAATGAAGAAGCTTGTCGAAGAGGGGAAGATAAAGTACATAGGTTTGTCAGAAGCCAATGCTTCGACAATCAGGCGGGCTCATGCTGTTCATCCAATCACAGCTGTGCAGAATGAATGGTCCCTTTGGGCAAGAGATTTGGAGGATGAAATCGTCCCCACGTGCCGGGAACTCGGAATCGGGATCGTTCCTTATAGCCCGCTGGGAAGGGGGTTCTTTTCCACGGGTCCGAAAGTAATGGAGAATCTGACAGAGAATGATTCGAGGAGGAACTTGCCGAGGTTGCAGGCAGAAAACATGAAGCATAACAAAAGAATATACGAACGAGTTGCGGAAATGGCAGTAAAGAAAAACTGCACCACTGGCCAGCTTGCATTGGCTTGGGTGCACCACAGAGGAGTGGACGTGGTTCCGATTCCGGGAACAACTCAGATTGAGAACCTGAATCAGAACATCGGGGCCTTGTCGGTGAAGTTGTCGGCTGTGGAGATGGAAGAACTGGAGTCTTATGCTTGCTTTGATGTGGTTAAGGGTGACAGACATGCGTACATGAGTTTCACTTGGCTCAATTCTGACACCCCGCCCTTGCCTTCCTTCCAGACTTGAAGTTACCATTCATCTATCTCTCCACGGTGCATGGTTCAAAAGAAATAATGATAATTAATTTATATTTCACTTGTTTTCAATATTATCAGTTACTGTTTGAGTTTGAATTTGTAAAATAAATATATAGAAGTGCTGGTGCTATCAGTTTTTAAAATAAATATAAAAGAAATTTTTATATGTGTAACTCTACCTTTATGCTGAAAGTGCCAATATTACCCTATAAAATAAAAAGTGTTAAAAGAACCCAAATTTTATGAGAAATTTTGCAGATATAACCTTCAGGCCTATCCGATATTGACTCATTAATTGGACTTTTGACCACATTCAAAATGCCAAAAATATCCTTGTCCATTTCAGCTAATTTTAAAACTCATTTTACCTCTTTTCCCCTTCTTCAGCCCTCCCCTCACTCCAGCCACCATGCGACACCACCCTGCCACCACCCCCCATCACCCCGTCGAAACCTCAGTCCCAGCTCAACCCTTCCCCAGCCTCTTTTTTCTCCCAGCCCCGTCGCAAGAATCCGCCCAAACTGATATGAACCTCCTTATGAAGAATCTGGATTACGGAATTAGATCTTTGACAAAAGAAAAGAACTCACAAAACCCTAGTATGCCGCATAAAATTTAAGAGTCTAGCCCTCGGGGTACTCTTAATTTTGACTTGCTCACTAACTAGTCTGCATGATTAGTTTACAAGGTTATTGATACTTAATTAACCCATATGATTAAGTAACAATGAAGACGTTCGCAAACAATGAGTATAAATATTTTTTTTGAATATTTGATTGATAAAAGGTGTGGAATGGCTTGGCCATAACCCTCTATTTATTGGGGTATCTCACCCAAAACCCTAATTATAATTGGAAACTGAATCAACTTAAGGCAGTTTTAAAAAGCTAATACCATATCTAACTATAACTCCTAAAATATATGGTAGTCTACTTGAATTCTTCTCCAAGTAACCATGAAGGATATTACCTTATTTAATCTTACCAATCTAAGTATAATCATAATAAAACTCAATATTTTTTAAACTCTAATGGACTGGGTCGAAAATAGGGACTGAAATTTAGAAAATAGCTCTTCAGAAGCCCACATGACCGAGCTATGGACCAAAATATAATAATGTTACAATAATTTACAAAATCACCCTACCTCGTTAAAAACCTAGTGAGAAAAAAAGTATAGTGTTCTTCCTGATGTCTTCAGTTAATCGACAAGGTTGAATAATTAATCCAAGCTCTGGATGATTTAGTCTTGAGTTCTTCATCATGAAATTGATCTATTAAAGCATTCAATGCCGCACCTCTAAGTTTCATTCTTGACCTTATCATCGCCCATCCATGCCACTTAGAGGATCTCGAACATAACCCTTGACTGTTTGATCAGGAATATTTTCATTTATGGTGGTATTCATCTTGGCATCTCCATCATTCTCTCCGTGGTCGAAAGTTTTCTCCCTTGAAACTAAATATTCTTCAAAGGTAAATGGAGATAAATCAACAACATTGAAGGTGGTACTAATACCATAAGCGTCTGGTCGATCAATCTTGTAAGCATTATCATTCACACGCTCCAACACTTAAAAAATACCATCACCACGCGGACTTAATTCAAATTTCCGATCATTCAAAAACCTCTCCTGCAAATGCAACCAAACCCAATCACCTCTTGAAACTGCATAGGTCAGCCACCTTGATTGGTTCTGCCAGTACTTTGAGCATTTGTCCTTTCAATCTTCAATCACACATTCTCATGTAATCGCTTTACAAAACCAGCCTTCTTTTCTCTATCCAAATTTCTCACCCGTTTAAAATTCAAAGGAATTAAATCAAGAGGTGTATTTGGTAAAAATCCATAAACAATCTCAAATGGAGGTGAAGAGGTAGAAGAATGGACAGTGTGATTTAAAGCAAACTCTTCCATCAGAATGCACGTTTCCCAATTCTTCAAATTCTTCTGAACAAGGGCACACAAAAGATTTCTTAATGTGCGATTAGTGACCTTTGTCTGTCCATCAGTTTGCTGATGACTTACCGTAGAAAACAACAGTTTCGTCCCTAACTTGCGCCACAAGGTATTCCAAAAGTAGGACAAAAATTTGACATCTCTGTCTGATACTATAGACGCAGGAATCCCATGTAATCGGACTACTTCCTTTAAAAATAAATCCACGATATTTTTTGCTTCATCTGTCTTTCCACAAGGAATAAAATATGCCATCTTCGAAAATGGATCAACAACCACAAAGATAGAATCATTGCCTAATTGGGATCGTGGTAATCCTAGAACAAAATCCATAGAAATATCAACCCAAGGATGTGTAGGAACAGGTAAAGAAGTATACAAACCATGAGGCTTAGTCTTAGACTTCTCCTTCAAGAAATTAATACAATTCCTACAAATCATATCAACAGAAAGTGCTCTTTTCGGCAAGAAAAAGTGTTCTCGCAACAGATTTTAAGTTTTTAATGCACAAAAATGTCTCACTAAACCACCTGAATGATCTTCTCTAACAAGTAATTCACGCATAAAATTTTGAGGAACACATAACCTATTATTCATAAATATGAAATAATCATGTTGAAATTTTTTATCATAAGCACCATGTTCGTATGCAGGATAAATAGATGAAAAATCAGGACCAGTTTCATATAATTCTCGCACAAAAGAAAACCCTAAAAGGACACATTCCAATCATGTAAGTAAAACATGTCTACGACTCAAAGCATCAACAATAACATTTTCTTTACCCTTTTTGTATCGCAACACATAAGGAAAAGATTCAATAAAACTAGACTATTTAGCATGACGCTTATTCAACTTCATCTGACTCTTCAAATATTTCAACGGCTGACGATCATTATGACTAAAAAATTCTTTATGCAATAAATAATGTTTCCAAGTTTCTAATGCACGCACAATTGCATAGAATTCCCTATCATACACTGGATAATTCAGAGCGTCTCCCTTAAGCTTTTCAATAAAGTAAGCTATAGGCTTACTTTATCTCGATCCTTGATGCAAAGATGACTTTAAATGCATGCAAACAAACTTGTTATAGTTGCAAACAATCAATCTTTCTTACCTTGTCGATAATCAGGAGGACGTCTCACCAACTATTTCTCTAACTAACATATAACCCAAGAGACACTCTATAGATTTAATATGCTAGTAGGATTAAGAATGAGAAAGACACAATTCATAACCAACAAACTCTGATGCAGGATTGTTAAATTAAGACTGTTGTTCCCTACCACTGATTGATCTAAAATCACAATTACAGATGATTGGTTCAACTGGCATTAAATTAACTAACATGCAATCAAATATTGCGCACTACTCAATAACATGAAAGAAATCATAAACATTATAATCAAGAACAACATATGCAAGCATGCAATAAAAGTATTAAAACTAATTAGATCTCACGAGAATCGACGCCAGTACTTCCTTGATCTTCACCGGAAAAGATGAATTTAGCTAGAAAACATAATTAAATTAACAATCAAAAGCATAAAATAAATGATGAAAATTGTCTGAATAAAAATAATGAAGAACTCAAAACCCAAATAATTGTTCCTCAGACCAAAGCAATGTCGTAATCCTGTATTCTGCGTCCTAATGTATCCTGCGTGCGTATGACTTCCTGCGTGAATATTAATCTTTTCCTAATGTATTCTAATTGAATACTAATTCTCCTACGAATGGAATCTCCAAAAATTACAACCAAGAGATAGATAAGGAATAAAATATGTCTTTCCTTATCTATTTAGAATTCAAGAGACGAATCCAATATTTTCTCCTACAATTTAGGAGTCTTCAAATCAATCCATATTCTTTTCCAATTGCATTCTGACTTGTCATAATTCCAGCAAATAATCCATCGGTTCTCCAACTCCATCTCCAAGCATAAATAACAACTTTCTTCATATTTCTGGAATGCTGGTCGGTATGGGCATACCGACCACAAACTGCAGCAACTTGACAATTCAGAATCTAAATCTCTAAACTGCAATTACATTTCAAATAACATAAATATCCAAGGATTTAAACAATATTTCAGCTCAATAACAACCCAAAATTCATGGTAAAATTAACCCAATCACAATTTCAAATTTGAAAGACTTGTCTGGAGTGAACTAAAGTAGACAGTGGAAGTTGAACCATCGTCTAAGAAATTCTACAAAAATATGCACTAAAAGTTAATATTTTAAGGCAATTTCGAGGCATTTCCAGAAGAGGTAACCCCCCTCAGAAGTGCATTCTTGAAGACACTTCCAAAGTTGAAACGGGTGTTTTGTGCCCAATAAAGTAAGAAACTCTATTTGTGATTGTAAATCAAGCTACTACAATATTACCAGAGTTAGCGGCGAAATTTGTGGTGACCTTTTATGACAATATTTTCCAACGATAAATTAAAATAGAACAAAAATGTGAAATAATTTTTTAATCAAATATATATATATATTAATAGTGGGTAATTTCTTTTTAGTATTTAGGGTTTTAACGAATTCACACAGATTAATAAATTTCAGGGTTAGGAACAACATTTTCGGTGCCGTTTGTGATGATATCTGACGGTGATTATTAAAAGCAGTAATTTTCAAACTCAGTCAGAAATATCAATTTATTTTAGTTTCTTTTTGTATAAAAACATAAATTTTCCTGCATACCTAGATCAAAAGGAAAACATTAATTTCTTGTTTCTAGATTTTAAAAAACTTTAGTTCTTATTACCTTTGATCAAATCTTTCAAAGTTAAGGCATATTCCAATAACATTATTAAGCTTCGAATTTCCGAGTATGGAAGCCCATGTGCTACAACGTGATTTAGGTGGTAGAGTACATGGTAGAAGACCTTATAACCAACTTTTATTAACACCGGATAACTACATATAGATTTTCTTCAATTGTTCCTTACACATTAAAGCGCTATCATTGAAATCTCTTCATTAGGACAAATAGGTACTTGGTGCGGATTCATTTGGGAATTTAAACTATTGGAAAATAGATACATAGGAACCGGTACTTTACCCCTGGGGGTAAATACCGGTGCCGAAAAGATGTAAGGCACCGGTTTTGTGCCGAAAAACATGGAAACTGGTGCCGGTGGCAATTATCCACACCGGTTTATGGATACCGGTGCCTGAAGTTGGTGCTAAAATGAAATATAGCACTGGTGCATGATGGAAAAAGGGCGAAATAGCAGTGCTTGAAATGTATCTATGTGAGTAATAGTATTTTTGACACGCAAATTAATGGAGGGAACTAATTAGCACATGTATGAAACCATAAAGCCCGGTGCCTATTACAAAATAGTTAGCACCGGAAATGATATTGCAGTGCCACGTGATTAGATCCCACCCAAAAAGGGGATGGTATTTTTTTGAATTCCATCACTGGTAGGGTAAATGAGAACTTACTGGTGCTGGAATGGAAAATACTCCACAAAAATTGGTGGGAAATTTTCTAGCACCGGTATGTAGGTATAAAACCAGTGCTAGAGTAGCATTTAATGCTTATCTACCACTATTCATTTGCGGGTAAAAAGGGGGATTTTGGGAGAGAAGGTCATTAATGGTGTGTTTTGAAGGGTTTTGACATTGAATGCTATATAAAGACCCATAAAGGTTAGCCTTTAAATTGTTTGGCATGCTATTAATGATGGAATATGTCACAAATGGTTTGCATGCATATATTGTGTGTTTGACTATGTTCATGGTCCTTGCATTCATGTAAGAAATGTGACTGTTCCCTAGATTTCTTGATGTTATCAATACCTTGTTTAGGATTGTGATATTGTTGTGTAAATTTTGAATGTTGTGATGTAAGTTGTACTTATGGTTTTCCAAATTGATTTTGAATGTATAGAATATTGCATAACCATGGTCATTGTGCGAAACTATAACTGTTGTACACTCGTTACTTTGTAGAGAAGGAACGTGCAATTGAGAGGCATAAGCATGTGCATTACAACGTTAGTTGGTTGGGCAAAGAATACGTTGATTTTCTAGAGTTTTTAGAGCATGCATATGGTCGTGAGAAGCGAGTGTTTGTCCTTGTCGTGATTGCAAAAATCATAACCATAGTGGTGGTAGAGACATCATGAAACTTCACTTGGTTAATTAGGAGAGGGTTTTAAAAGATTATTTTGTTTGGATGATTCATGGTGAGAAGGCACCGCTTGAGGTGGTTGTAGGTAATTGAGGAGAGTGTTTCGGATATTTAAATTTAGATGACATATGTGAGAAGGTTGTCAATTAATTTAGAGGGATATTGGGATATTGTCAAATTTCTTAGGTGACAATGCACAAATGATATTCTTTATTAGCCTTAAAATGGAATTGTAAAAACTTAATTTTTTTTATTTTTTTTAATCTTAAATGTAAACTGTGAAAACTTTCAATGCACAAAAATGCACAGTTATATATGATTAATTATAATTAAAATAATAAATTAGGCATAATCTTTCACATAATAAACATCTATATATATATATATATTAATAGAGAGGATTTGAGGATCTGCTGTAATTTTTAGTTCCATTGTCTCAACAGTACTTTCGTAGTAAAGTTTTTATTCTTCCTATCTCATTTCTCACCCTACCATCAATGTCTTCGCTCACCCTTAAGGCTCTCGTTGTCTTCAGATACTGCATTTTCAAAGGTTTGTTCGATGTGTTAGTGTTCCTGTTTAATCTTTTTGGGTTTTTTAGATACAAAACTAGACTCTGAATCTTGAGCTTGCATGTTGCTTATTTGTGCGGTTTTTTTATGTATTAGCCGAGCTGGTTCGAGCCGTGCATGCATATGGATTTTATCTTTCCCTTTCAATGCACGAACCATATGTTCTATTAGCCTTAGAATTTAATTGTAAAAACTTAAAAATGTTTATTTTTTTATCTTAAATGTAAATTGTGACAAATTTCAATGCACAAAAAATGCATGGTTATATATGTATTCATTATAATTATAAGAATAAATTACGCATGTTCTTTCATGTAATAAACATCTCTCTCTATATATTAATAGAGAGGTTGGGGGATTTGCAGTAATTATTTGTTCCTTTGTCTAAAAAGTACTTTTGTGGTGATGCTTTTAATCTTTCAATCTCATTTCTCACCCTACCACCAATGTCTTCTCCCTCCTTAAAGACCCTCATTGTCTTTAAAAATTGCATGTTCAAAGGTTGGTTTGATGTGTTAAAGTTCTTGTTTAATCTTTTTTGGGTTTTTTTGATGTAAAACTAGACTCTAGAATTTGATCTTGCACATTGCTTATTTGTGCGGTATTAATTTGATGTAATAGCCAAGCTGATTAGAGCCATGCATCCGTATGGATTTCATCTTTCCCTCTCAAAGCATGAATCACATGCTTTATTAGCCATAAAATTGAATTATAAAAACTAATTTTTTTTTATCTTTAATGTAAATTGTTACAAATTTCAATGTGCAAAAAATGCACGGTTATATATGGATTCATTATAACTATAAGAATAAATTAGGCATGTTCTTTCATGTAATAAACATCCGTATATATATATTAACAAAGAGGATTTGAGGATATGCAGTAATTTATTGTTCCTTTGACTAAAAAGTACTTCCGTAGTGAAGCTTTTAATCTTTCAATCTCAATTATCACCCTACCTCAAATGTCTTCTCCTTCCCTTAAGGCCCTCGTTGTCTTAAAAAACTGCATGTTCAAAGGTTGGTTCGATCTGTTCAAGTTATTGTTTAATCTTATATAAAACTAGACTCTAGATCTGGATCTAGCATGTTGCTTATTTGTGCAGTTTTTCAAGTATTTATCGAGTTGGTTCGAGTCGTACATGCGTATGGATTTGATCTTTCCCTATCAAAGCACAAACCATATGCTCATTAGCCTTAAAATGAAATTGTAAAATTTCTAAAAAATTTAAAAAATTTAATCTTAAATGTAAATTGTTAAAATTTTCAATGCACGAAAAATGCACGGTTATATATGATTAATTTTAATTTTAATTATAAATTAGACATGTTCTTTCATGTAATAAACATATCTATATATATTAATAGAGAGGATTTGTGGATATGCGGTAATTGTTTGTTCCATTTTCTCAACAATACTTTCGTATTAAAGTCTTTATTCTTCCTATCTCATTTCTCACCCTACCACCAATGTCTTCTCTCACCCTTAAGGCCCTGTCTTCATATACTGCATGTTCAAAGGTTGGTTCGATGTGTTCAAGTTCCTGTTTAATCAATTTGGGGTTTTTAGATATAAAACTAAACTCTTGATTTTGATCTTGTATGTTGCTTATTTGTGCGGTATTTGATGTATAAGCCGAGCAGGTTAGAGCCGTGCATGCATATGGATTTCATCTTTCTCTCCCAATGCACGAATCATATGATTTATTAGCCTTAAAATTGAATTGTAAAATCTTAAAAAAGTTTATTTTTTTATTTTTAAAGTAAATTGTTACAAATTTCAATGCACGAAAAATGCACGGTTATATATGGATTCATTATAATTATAAGAATAAATTAGGCATGTTCTTTAATGTAATAAATATCTCTATATATTAACAAAGAGGATTTGAGGATCTGCAATAGTTTTTTGTTCCTTTCTCTCAACAGTACTTTCTTAGTAAAGTTTTAGATCTTTCAATCTCCTTTCACATCCTACCACCAATGTCTTCTCCCTTCCTCAAGGCCCTCGTTGTCTTTAAAGACTACATGTTCAAAGGTTGGTTGGATGTGTTCAAGTTAATGTTTAATCTTTTTGGGTTTTTTAGATATAAAACTAGACTCCAGATCTTGATCTTGCACGTTGCTTATCTGTGCAGTTTTTTAATGTATTTATCGAGCGAGTTTGAGGCGTGAATGAGTATGGATATCATCTTTTCATCTTAACGTACAACCCATATGCTTTATTAGGCTTCAAATTGAATTGAAAATTTTGAAAAAAATTATTTTTTAATCGTAAATGTAAATTGTGACAAATTTTGATGCACGAAAAATGCACGGTTATATATGGATTCATTATTATTAAAAGAATAAATTAGGCAGGTTCTTTCATGTAAGAAAAATTTCTCTATTTATTATTATAGAGATGCGACATTGAAGACTCTGGATTATATAAATCTCACCCTACAACCAATGTCTTCTGATATGAATCTCACTGCAAAGACTCTGGATTGTGAAATTTTAGATGTTTGACTAAATGAGGGATTTTGCAGACCCTAGTACAGCCGCACAAACTGATTAAAACTAACCCTTTGGGATCTTGAACAACTCAAGATTTATGAAGCTAACTCGCCCGCGGGATTAGTTCACAAATCGAAGGTATTGCTACTTAATTAACCCGCAAGATTAAGCAACAATGATGATGCTCGCAAACAATGAGTATGACTCAAAATGTCTGAATATATGATTGATAATAAAGTGAAGCATGTCTCAGCCATACCCCTCTATTTATAGGGATATGCCTTGCCCAAAAACCCTAATAACAAATGGAAACTAAAACGACTTATGGAAGTTTTAAGAAGATAAAACCATATCTAATTAGATCTCCTAAAAATAAATGGTTATCTACTCGAATTCTTCTTCAAGTAACCATGAATAATATTAACTTATCTAATCTTACTAAACCTAAGTCTAATCAGAATAAAACTCAATATTTTTGAAACCCTAATGGACTGGGTCAAAAATACTGGTCTGAATTTCGAAAATAACTCTTCGAAAGCCCACATGGCCCAGCTATGGACCAAAATAAAATAATGTCACAATAGTTTACAAAGATCACACTACCTCGTTAAAAACCTGGTGGAGAAAAGAGTACAGTGTTCTTCACGATGTCCGTAGTTAATAGACAAACTTGATAATTAATCCAAGCCCTAGTCGGTTTGTTCTTGATTTCTTCATCATGAAGTTTATCTATCAAAGCATTCAATATTGCATCTCTAAGATTCATTCTTGACCTATCATCGGTCCAGCCATGTCACTTACAAGATCCTGAACATAACCCTTGGATGTTTGATCAAGTCGTGGAATGTCTTCAATTAGGGTGGTAGTCGTCTTGACATCTCCATCATCTTCTCCCTCCCTCAAGGTCCTCGTTGTCTTTAAAAATTGCATGTTCCAAGGTTGGTTTGATGTGTTTGAGTTCTTGTTTAATCTTTTTGGGTTTTTAGATATAAAACTAGACTCTGGATCTTGATCTTTCACGTTGATTATTTGTGCGGCATTTGATGTGTTAGCCGAGTGGTTAGAGTCGTGCATGCGTACATACTTCATCTTTCCCTCTCAACGCACGAATCATATGCTTTATAAGCTTTAAAATTGAATTGAAAAAACTTTATTTTTTATCATAAATGTAAATTATTACAAATTTCAATGCACGAAAAATTCATGGTTACATATGGATTCATTATAATTTTAATAATAAATTAGCTATGTTCTTTAACATAATAAACATCTCAATATATATTAACAAAGAGGATTTGAGAATCTGCATTACATTATAATTTTATAGGCAGTAATCTTTTGTTCCACTTTCTCAACAGTACTTTCGTAGTAAATTTTTTATTCTTCATGTCTCATTTATCACCCTACCACAAATGTCTTCTCTCACCCTTATGGCCCTCGTTGTCATCAGATACTAAACATGACCGAGGGAGTAAACTCAATATCCAAGCCAAGAAAGTATTGCATAGAGCCCAAGTCCTTGATGGAAAACTCCTTATCAGTCCAAACAACGAACTGACAGATGGCAGAGAAGTCGTTTCCAGTAAGGATGATATTGTCAACATAAACCAAAAGATACAGCAACGTAGTACCTTGAGAGAAAACAAACAAGTACGTGTCAGCCGAACTACTGAGAACCCCAAGATGGCAGAGATAAGTGTTAAAGTGATAGAACCAAGCACGAGGGCATTTCTTAAGACCATAAATGGATTTTGGCAAAAGAGAAACATAATCAGGAGGAGCATCATCCTTGTAGCTAACAAGTTGGGCCATATAGACCAGAGCGTCAAGAACACCGTTGATAAAAGCATTCTTGACATCCAGTTGATGGAGAGGTCATCGGCACATGATGGCAATAGCAAGAACAGTACAAACTGTGGATGCCTTAACCACAAGACTGAATGTATGATCAAAGTCTAATCCTGGAACCTGGGAGAAGCCTTGAGCAACAATACGAGCCTTGTAGCGATCAATACCACCATCAAGACGATAATTAAGATGAATAAACCATTTGGAGCTGACCACATTCACGTCTGGAAGGTGGGGCACCAAATCCCAAGTGTGTTGTTCGTGAAGCGCATTAATTTCTTCATCCATGGCCAAAACCCAACAAGAATCACAAAGAGCTGCACAATAGTCTCGTGGCTTAGTTTGAGCAACTAGAGCAGCAAGAAAACTAGTGACCTCATAACCCGAGAAAGAATGAGGACAACGAGACCTGCACATCATCCTAGTGGGAGTTGGCTAGGTGGAGGCATCGATGGTAGCAACCGGAGAATATGAAGTAAGGGAAGTGCGAGCCTGTGGTGATGAGGCCGGATTCATGGGTACCGATGTCGAAGAAGTTGTCACAGGGGTTGGAGAAGTGACACACGTACTACTCCAACATCAGAACAAATCATGCAAGGTGACTCGGTAGTGGGAGATCCAGCCTGAGAAGTAGGCGGAAATGACCACACAGCTGAGGGCTCTACAAATGAAGAAAGCTCCAAATGAGAGGATGTGCAGGTAGCCTATGAAAAGAGTAAAAGGAAAGAAAGTATCATCAAACTAGACATGACGTGAAACATAGATATGCCTAGTAGCTGGATCGAGACAATTGAACCCTTTATAACAAGGGCTATAACCAATAAAAACACACGGAATGGAGCGAGGTGAAAACTTATGAGGAAAAATAGCATGCAAGAAAGGATACGTACAACAACTATAGGGGTGAAAAAAAGGAATAATCCAGTGCAGTAACAAACGTGACCTCGAAGGGGGACTTTCCACTAAGAATGGAACTAGGCATGTGGTTAATTATATAAACTACAGAGGAGAAGGCATCCACCCAATATGATTTCGGCACAGAAGAGTGAAATAACATGGCAAGGCTAGTTTTCGTGATGTGACGATGTTTCTGCTCAGCCTAGCCATTCTGAACAGGTGTATAGGAAGGGGACATCTGATGATTAATGCCACAAGACACAAAGTGCGTATGCAAACAGTGACTAGTAAACTTTGTACCGCCATTTGTCTGTAAGACTTTGACCTTGGTAAAAAAAGAAGTCTCAATAAACTACTGGAACTGAAGAAAAATGCCAAAAAATCTAACTTTTGGGGTAAAGGAAGAAACCACGTGAATCGTAAAAGATTATCAACGAACACATCATAATATGAATAACTCTCTACAGTTATAACCAAAGCCGATCCCCACAAATAACAATTCACCTTATCTAACAAACAAGAGGCCCATTTATTACTAGTAGGAAAGGGCATATGTTTGCTCTTGGTCAGCTGATGGGAAGAGCAACAGGTGTGGGCAAAATAGAGGTTACAGAGATATGACCATGTTTACTTAGTAACAGAATAGTGGTATAAGACACATGACCAATGCGAGAAAGCCACTCCTCAAAAGTAGCTCGAAGCTTCTAGAACATAACTCACCTAAAAAGGTGGAATTACCGGTCTCAAGAAAATAAAGACACGAAGGATTATCTTTCCTGTATGCTTATGCTTATTGAAAAATCATGTCTAATATAATAATAATAATAGGTAAATCACGAGTAAGTTTACTAATGGACAGTAAACTTTTAGTAATTTGAAGAACCACAAAAACATTATTAACAGACAATTCGGAAAGATTATACTGACCAATATGATAAATTAATAATGATTCACCATTGTCCACATAAATGGAATTAGAGCCACGATAAGGGTGTACCTTCTCAAGATAGCGGGAATTGGAAGTCATGTGAATAGTTGTGCCAGAATCAATAATCCATCGATCAAAATAACTACTATCACTGCGGGAATTTGGGAAAGCCATAATTGCAAGGAGATGTCTCTGTTCACTAAATAATTATTCGGTGAAAAATCCAAATAAGTGTTGCACGCAGTGCTCAGAAGAGAGTAATTGCCTAGAAAGCCAAAATGGGGGCGCACACGATGCGCGCAGTGCAGGAAGAAGTACCACTGGATAGTCGTGTGAGAACACATGCAATAAGGCCAATCGATGTTCACACGCTCGTGTGTAACACTCGTCTTCTTCAGTTGGTTGGCGCGTTACAGTCACGCATTGGAGGAAATAAAAAAAAATTGCAGCTGGCTGTCAGTAAACTGAAACACCGAGCGCAAAAATCAACCACCCTGGAAATGGCACCGGAGGAACAAACTAAATAACGCTTCTGGATATTTCTGGACGGCGGCAGAAATCAATAAGCCGAGAAGGAGTAGTTTTGGTCGCCTGAGACCAAGTTGAATGGAGAGAAGGCCGGAGAGAAGATGGAAAGAAAGAACGAAAAATATCAGAAAGAATAAAGCAGGATACTGACACTGCTCTAATACCATGTAGAACTGGATTCCCATTGAGTTGGGATTTAGATTACAAAGTCAATAAACAGAGTACGTGAGGGATATAAAAATAAATATCCAAAACATAATCTAGTCTCTGGAATCTTCTATTCAAACACTGAGGTTCCATTTCAAATTTAATGACTACTGTAATTTTTCATTTTGTCAGTTGTTAAAGATAGTGAAGCTACCAAAAGATGCAATTAAATTTCAATAATATGGTCGGAAATATCTATCATTTACCACCCTAATGAAATCAACTAATGTTAAAATTTTGTTTCTAACTCTAAAATAAGAAGAATTTTTTTTGAAGAATTTTTGCATGTGTTTATCCCATGAATAATAATTTTGGAAAAAATATACTTTGTAGAGAGATCAGAATTAATAATTAGATAGGCACATAACTAGACATCACTGATTACCGATGCCTGTAAAATTAATTTGTACGTGTAAAAAAATGTTTAGTACATTCACGATGCGTGTTCGTGCAGTGTACGTGTTTTCTGCTAAAAGTTTGTGAACGTGGGTCAGCTAGAATCAGAAATACAACGAATCCTAATGTGATAGAAAAATATGAAAAGGGTTGAGTGCGAGTTTAAAATCAGCATTTCCAATATAACTCTTGAAACGATTCATGTACAGTGCTAGGACGAAGCAGTGTGTGACATATGCATGCAAGCGGCCCTTTATATTTAAAAATAATTTATGAATGTTAGAGAAAAATGGCCAACAACGATTATAATAAATTGAATAGACATTCAGTCATTCACACTAACTAGCTAACCTATAGGAATAACCAACATATTGCAAGATACTTAAGTTACATGCTAGAAAGATTAATCATCTGTACTATTAATGATTATGATTCCAATAAATTATTTTAATATTACTATTGGATATTAACTTGCTTCACACAAAAATTATGACCACTTACCATATAAAAATATATTACACATTACTATCACTATGTCAAGCATGAATCATCTACAACTGTAACACGTTTGATTTAAAGCCTAGTACATCATCATTCCTTCCATTAGAGCTTCAAATTTATAAACCTATACCACAAAATTGTTTCATGGTGTTCTTCCAAACTTGATCAAACAGATGTAAATTCATAATTGCGTAATCATTTGATTTGGCTCATGGTCTAAAATAGGGAGGTTAACCAAGCTGATACATTCTAATGATGTTATGAAGTGTGAAAGAGGAAAAAAATATATTCCATTTAGCTTTTGGGTGACATCTGCAACATAGATTTAAGCATTTTCATTTGTTGATGGTCTAAATGTTCTGCAATACCCCTTGGTGCATTTTTAAATTCTGACAAGTGCCTTCCAAGAGTTACGTTGCTAATCAGAGACTAATATCCAAGAGTACATGGATATTCCAAAGGGTGGTTAAGGGCTGGGATGGGTGAGGTGGGTGAGGGGATGATGTGATGGAAGTGGAGGAGGTCAAGGACGACAACGATAGTGGGAAAGGGTTGAGGTGGGTGAGGCTACAGAGGGGATGATGTGGTTGAAGTGGGTAAGGTCGTGGATGATAGTGCATAGGGAAATGGGCAGCGGTAGTCGATGTTGAAATTGATCTGGTAAATGGCAATAGGATGAAGGGTCAGGGTTGATAGTTGGGTTTCTTTCAGGGTTTTGTGGTTGGGTGATTATGTCATTTTAGTTATGAGGATTTAGTTTGGTTCAATTCAATCCAGTTCAGTTCAGTCTGGTTCTTCCAATTCACTTTAGTGCAATCCAGTCAATTATAGTTTACTTCTATTCATTTTGGTTCATTCTAGTCAACTTCAGTCAGGTTTATTTTGGTTCTGTGCTATTCAATGCGGTTCAGTTTGGTTCAATTCGTTTCAATTTGATCCAACTTTCTCATTCTTGTTGAGTCATGCTCGAGTTAGTTCAGTCAAGTCATATTCAGCTATATTTTATATTGTTCAATCCAATGCAATAAAGTATAGTTCAGTTTGATTTGGATTTAGTTTAGTTCAATCAGGTATAGTCTGGTTCAGTCTGATTTAATTCAATCCCGTCCAACTCCACTCGGTCCAATTTTGTACGGTTCTTTGACTCCCCCAACTTTTTTTCCTTGCATAATTTTAATTTTTTTTAAAACTAATTTAAATTCAACACCAATAAATTAAATTCAAGTGTAATAAGTTTTGGGCAAACTTGAACAAAATAATGTTCAAGTCAACAAAAATGAATATATATATAGGGGTGGGTTCATGTGAGCACGCCCTTTTATGTGAGAACACATCTTTATGTTAGAACAAATCTGAGCCATAAAAT
>JAULKK010000012.1:13332406-13349264 GCA_032355705.1 Rubia peregrina | reverse complement strand
GAAACAGCCCAAAAGCAGTTATCATGGGTACATAAATTTACAATTGCTTTAAGTGTAGTACCTTCTCAGGTTAGCTATGTTCCAGGTCCTGGGAATTGGTCTCCCATCCATCGTCTAGTACCTCAGTCACCTTGTATGGGCCCTCTCATACAGCATCTAGCATCCAGCTTCTTCTGACCTTGAGCTTGACTTGCTTCATTCTTCCTTAAAGCTAAGTCCCCCCACTTTCAAGAATCTCACCCGTGTTCTGTTGTTGTAATGTTGCTCCATCCATGACTTGTACGCTACTTCCTTCAGTAATGCCTTCTCCCTAAGTTCATCTAGGGCCTCCAAGTTCTCCCTGATAGCTCCTTCATTTTCTTCCCGGATCAATGATTCTACTACTCTTCTACTGGGTGCTACTACTTCTGGGGGAATTGTTGCCTCCATCCTGAAACACAACTTGTACGGTGATTTTCCTGTAGCAGTTCTTGGCGAAGTCCTGTATGCACACAACATGCTCATTAATTCTTCTTCCCCTTCTCATTTGGGTTGTCCCAGCCTCCTTTTCGGCCCTTGAAAAATTGTCCTATTTGTCACTTCTGTCTGCCTATTTGCCTGTTGTGGGATACAGAGGTGAACTGTTGTCTTATGTTCAATTCTACGCACCATGATCTGAAAGGTTCATGAGCGAACTATTTTCCATTGTCGCTTACAATCACTTGCGGGATCCCGAACCAGCACACTGTGCTTCTCCAAGTAAAAGTTGTGATTCTTCTTCCTGTTATGCTTGCCACGGCCTCTGTCTCCACCCATTTTGTGAAGTAATTAATTGCCACAAGTAAAAATCTCTTTCTTCCTACAGCTTCCGGAAATGGTCCTGTGATATCGATCCCCCCATTTTGAGAAGGGTCGGGGTGACCTTATGTTGGTCATTTGCTCTGCAAGAAGCTTTTGCATTTTTGCTTCTGCGACATTCTTTGGCGATCTTTTCTGAATCTGCCCTCATGGTTGGCCAATAGTATCTTACCCTTACTAGTCATTGTCCTTGCTCCCTAATGACTACCGCAACTTCCTTCGTGAATTTCCTTGAGAATTAGTTCTGCCAGCTCTGGACATGCGCATCTGAGCCACGGCTCTATGTAGCCCTTCCTGTACAACAGCATGTTTCTGACAGCATACTATAATGCCTTTCTTTTTACCGTTCTTGCCTCTTTTCCTCGGCCGGCAGTTCCTCATGCTCCAGGTAGTTGTGAATGGGTGTTGTCCAATCAGTCATTGTTCCCTTTATCACCACTGCATGTCCTGCATCTGTCGACCTACAAGCTAGCTCCTCAACTAGCACGTCTTTGTTAAGTGTACATGAGTTGAGGAGGCCAGCTTTCTCAATGCATTCGCTCTTGTGTTCTGCAATCTGGGAACGCTAGTGATATTAAATTCTTCAAACTCAGCCACTAAGCTCCTGACCTTATCCCTGTACTTCATCATTGTCGGCTCCTTGGCAGCATACTGTCTGTTATACTAGTTGGCTACCAGCATCGAATCTTCGTAGGCCTGCAACCTCCTTGCTCCCAGCATCATCGCTATCTCTATGCCCACAATTAGGGCTTCGTATTCAGCTTCATTGTTTGAGGCTAGGAACTTGAATCATAGGGCGTAGGTTGACTCCACTCCTTCCGGGTCTGATATTACCTAACTCGCGCCCACTCCCTCTACTCCGAAGGCTCCATCCACGTATAACTTCCATACGTGTGTACCCATTTTCTCACCCCCCCTGACTTAAAGGCTGGGGCTCGCCTTCTACTACGGCCCATTTCATTTTTTCCTCCTTTGGCATTTCTACTAGAAAATCTGCCATCACCTGCCCCTTAATTACCCTCCTTGGGGCATATTCGATGGCGTGCTCTCCCAGCTCAACTGTCCACTTCATTAATCTCCCCGAGCTTTCCGACTTGGTCAGTATTACTTTGAGTGGTTGATTCGTCAAGACAACCACAAAGTGCGCTTGGAAGTACTGCCTCAGTCTCCTTGCTGCATGGACCAGGGTCAACGCTATCTTCTCTTGATTAGTGTATCTCTGTTCAGGAACCTGCAGGGCCCGGCTAACAAAGTATACCGGTCTCTGGACTTTGTTTTTTTCTTTAACCAGCACCCGCTCACGATCTCATTGCTCACTGCCACATACAAGTATAGGGTTTCCCCCTTTCTTGGGCTAGTCAATGTGGGAAAATCTTTTAAGTAGGTTTTCAGCTCCTCAAATGCCTTTTCCTGTAACTCTCCCCCCATTGCACCATACCCTTTTGGTCCACTCATCCTTTCAGAGTTTTGAAAAATGGGAACGCTCTTTCAGCTGCTCGTGATATGAAATGATTCATAGTTGCTAGCTTTCCATTCAAGCTCTGAACCTCCTTCACTGTCTTAGTGGTTTCATTTCTAAAATTGCCTTTATCTTTTTGGGGTTCTCGCACAGACCCTCATTTGACACCATGTGCCCCGGGAATTTCCCTGCCCCACTCCAAATTGGCAATTTGATGGGTTTAGCTTCATCCCAGTCTTCCTAAATTACAACAAAGTCTCCCTAACGTCCCTTACAAAAGTTTTGTACTGGCTAATTTTTATCACCATGTCATCTACGTACACCTCTAGGTTCCTCCCAATCTGTTTCTGGAAAAATTTATCCACCACCATTTGATATGTTTCTCCGGTGTTTCTCCGGTGTTTCTCAGGTCAAAGGCATGATACGATGACTGAAAGCCCTTTTTCCTATGATGAAGGCAGTTTCTCCATATCACTTTCCAGCATGGGAATTTGGTGGCATCCCTCATATGCATCAAGAAAACATTTGATTGGGTAGTTGGTAAGAGCATCTACCATCTGTTCAATGATCGGCAGAGGGTAGCGGTCCTTGGGGCAGGCCTTGTTCAGGTCCTTATAGTCTACACACATCCTCCAACTGTCATCGATCTTCTTAACCAGAACTGGATTGGCCAGCCAGTTTGGATAAGGGATTTCTTCCAGAATCCCCGTTGCATCTAGCTGGCTCACCTCCTTATTGACCGCTTCATTCCTTTCCCTCCATAACATACGCAGATTTTGCTTGATTGGCCTGCAAGAGGGGTCCACCTTCAGCTCATGACAGCTTACATCCTTCGACACCCCCATCATATCTTCTGATTTCCAAGTAAAGGCTCTCTCGTTCTCCTCCAGTGCCTTTATCTGTTAGTCTTTCACCTAAGTTGGGAGGTCAGTTCCTACTTGCACCGACCAGCCTTCGTTCAAAATCACCATTTCCACTTTCGCGCTCAACCTTGATGAGTCATTTCCCTCCGTGATTAACCTGACAGGCCTTGCTTTGTTAACCTGCGTCTCACGGCTCCCATCTTTATCGCCTCGTTTCCTCTTGCTAAGTGAAATCATGTGGCACTCTCAGGCTCTCTACTAGTCTTCCTTTACCGTGGCTATCCCTCCTGGTCGGGAACTTCAACACCAAATGCATGGTCGACACTATGTATTTGAGCAATGCTAACGGTGGCTTGCCAAGTATCAAATTGTAGGGGTTGTTTGCCTTTACAACTATAAATTCCATGTCCACAGTTTTACTTTTCTCGCCTTCTCCCACCGTCACTAGGAGGAGTATGGTGCCTTCCGGCCATACTGTCCTGTCTGCAAAGTCCACCAGTGGGGTGCTCGCCCATTCTAATTTCCTCCTGGTATTATCATCCAACTTCTCAAAACAGTACCAGTACATGACTTTCGTCGAGCTCCCTCCGTCGACATATGGCTCGTGAATCCTCTTATCCATTACTCTGACTGTTATCACCACCACGTCAGTGGCTGCCAGCCTGTCTAGTATCGGGTCACTATCGTTAAACGTTATTGCTTCGTTTGCTCTCAGCGTTCTCTCCTCTGACGTTGGTTGTGGGGTCTGTCTGCAGTGTGCCTTTCGCTGAGACTCAGTCCTTCCTCCTGCGCTCCCACCTATGATGGCATATATATGTCATTGTGGCTGCTCTCTCTTTCATCAGGGGTATTCTCTCTCTTTTTGAATGTTCATCAACTTTCTCGGCTCTGGTCACCTCATTTTCCTAATCTCAATTTCGCTCCCTATCGGGGCTCCTTGCTCTACCCCGATTATCCTGCTGCATGCAAAATTCCCCATACTTGTTCTTGCCCTGTTGTGATCCTTCGCGCTTTCTGTTACTGCATTCTCTATGTTGTGCTTCATGTGAATACAGTCATTCGTATTATGGTCATGGTCATCATGGTACTAACAGAACTGGGACTTATTCCTCTTCTCCGGTGGCATCTTCATCCTAGATGGAACATTCATGATGCATTTTCCTGCACATAGGGCAAAAATCACTCTGGGTGTTTTGATCAGATGGGTGAAAATTCTCTCTGACTTGTTGAACATGTTGGACATCTGCCTGTTGCCCGTCCCATCAGCCCCCACTTTCTTCATTCTTCCCTCTGAGTTGTACTTGTCAGCCCTGTGCTGACTATGCCCCCCCCAATGCTTCCTTTCTCCTTTTATCAGCCAGGTCTGCCATGTGAAATTTTTTTACTCTCATCATCAACTCATCAACAGTCGTTGGCGGGTCCAGAGTGAAGTCCCAAAATAGCAACTCATGCCTGAGGCCGTTCACAAATGTGTCAATAAGAAATTGGTTGCTCCTCTCCTTCACCTGGTTTGCCTCATCCTTAAACCTCTCCCAGTACGCCGATAGTGTTTCCGTCGACTTCCGTTGGATGGCAAGCAGTTCCGACCTTATCTTCTGAAACTTTTTCCTTTGCGTGAAAATAGTTAAGAACTTTTCCTCTATCTGGCTGAAACTTTCTATCGTTTCATCTTCTAGGTTTCTGAACCATACCCTGACCGCGGCTATCAGGGTGGTTGTGAACACCTTGCACCATATAGTTTTTGGTATCACAAAAGTGGCCATGTTGGTACAAAAGGTGTGCAAATGGTCTTCCTTGTGGATGTCATCCTTTGTGTTCCCGAGGTGAACTCTTGCTGGGAAGCACCCACCAGTTCAAGCGGCCAAATAATTGCATGTGTCAGGCTACGTTCCTTCCCTACTGGAGAAGACATTTTTGGCTCCATCCCGGTGGTGTTCCTTTGGGTGGAAGGTGACCTACTCCTACACCTACCCTTACCCTCACCGGTGGTCTACCTCGCAATTGTTCTGTCCCAAGTTCATTGGTATTTTTAGCTTTGGGTCTGCCATAAACAACTGTATTTGTCTCGTAAATGGCGAGCCTCTAACCTACCTATCTGAGCCCTCCTCTCTTTCTTTTGGCGGTGTTTTTCGCCCGGTCTGCTCTTTGTTCCTCTAGGGTGGTACATACCCTTTTTCCACTTGCGATCTGTCATTGTTTCCTCGGCTCCAACTCGCCTCTTTTCCCCCGATGAGGCAGTGCTTCTCTCTCTTTTTTACTCTGCTTTGAACTATTTGCAATGCTCTATCTCTTTCAGTGGGCACCTATCCTCCATTTCCTTTAGTCTGTTCACCATCTCCTTCTAGGACGCCATCATCTTTTGAAGGTTCTTTGAGTTATTCGCCACCTCCTCTGCCGTGCAGATTTGATGTCTCTCTCTCTCCTGTCGACGTCAGTGTTGGATCAGGTTTATCCTTCTGTGTTACGTCCTATATAGCCACCTGGTTGTACGGAATCCCTAGCACTCGTGCCTCCATCTTCTCTAAGCTACGTGGATACTAAAAGTTTATGATGATCCCCAGAGACGGATGTCAATACCAAAATTTGTAGTATGTTCAGCGAATATCCACACCAGCCCAATATGCACCTGAACCTACAAGACAGACAGAGAAAGGTCAGGCAGACAGGCCCAGGGAAGCGCCTACTCTGATGCTCTCATCAGCCATAGAAGCCATGTAGAAGCGTATCCAAATAAATAGTAAACTGACTGGAAAATCTTACCTTGTGTCATACACTCTTCCTTGTTATATGTTGTTTGGGGTTGAAGGGACTGGAGTTATCCCATCAGTGCCCGTATAACCGTTACCGGCCTGACCCCACATCCAGGTAGAGCCCCTAGGGAAAACAGGTTGTGCATTCCTGGCTTCCTGATACTTATTGGGCCATTAGGCCCATACATTTTCAATATACTTTACAACAAGGCTATATAAATAGAGATCGTCTCATGCGAGACAGTCTTACCATAAAATCAGGGACAGTTAGAATATAGTTGATACATGAAATATAAGCTTTTTAAATTTGGGTCATATTATATTCATTTTTTTGTTTAGTTTTAAAAATCACATTGAAATTCAGGGACTTAAATGCAATAACAGAAAACCTGGAAAACAAATCCTCGTCTCTGATCTCCTTCTCCGATGTAACCTCTGCCTCCCTCCTTCCCTCTTTCTCCTGCTACGACGATAATGTTCTCCTCGACATTAACATATACACAATCTTCTATACCTTCACCTAGACTTCTGAAGTTCCAATTTCGACTTCTTTTTCATGGATTTTGACATCACAGGTTTCAGTGTCTGGGTTTTTCTGTGTGATTTGATGTTGGGCTGATCGAGGTGGTGAACGAATTGTCAGAGTTCTAGATTGAAATCGGCATCCTTGGCTAAACTCTCCGACAATGATGATTCAATATTGTTTTTCTAGTTTTCCCTAGAAGATTTCATAAATATAAAAGGAATATGAATATGTTAGAAAAAGATTGACAATAAATTTTATGGACAGGATATGGGCCTGTTTGCAAATTACAGGAATAATGTGACATTTGTGGATCCGGATCATAAGGTCAAAAATGGGCCAACGGAAACAAAACCTTGAAACCCTTGCCTAATTGTTTTCTTCCTTCTTCTTCTTCTAACACAGCACACCAAAAAATTTATTTCTCTACTTCTTCTTCGAATTATAGTAGAGTAAATATGTGATTTCTACATTTCTCCAATGTTCTCTGTCGACGACTGGCAGATTTCCCACAAAATTGAGGAAGAAATTCATGAACTACAAAGAGATCTATTGTTAGATGACATTGAAGCCGGTCAAATTTCAATAACTTCAATCATAAAAACTAATGCAATTGAATCGGATCCTGCTGCAGAAAACATGATCGAAACAACCGAGATTCATCTCCAAAAAAAATGAAATTCAATTGCAAGAAGCTGAAATATTACATAATTCCATTGAAGGTATGAATTTCACTCATCATTGAAATCATATTATTGAATTGCAATAGATGTGAATATAACTATTTTTGAAACATCTGGATACAGAAATGCGACTGCTATGAACATGTATGAATATGTGGAAACATTAACACAATAAACTACATGTTGCTGAAAATTTTCATATAGTTTATGCATTTATTAATCTAAAACATGTATAGTTCACAATAAAACATGTATTAGATTAAAATGAAAAAAAACACAGAGAATGCATTTATCAATTTCAACTTTTGACAAACTTGTTCATTGTTCAGCTTATAACATGTACTACATGCACTAAAATTTGCATATGGTACACTAAAAATAGTATTTATTATGGTGCTCAGAACAGAGGTTCAATAATTTTTCTAATTTTAAGTAACTTCCTGTAAACTTTTCATAAATCACATATTAGGAATATCTTACATTATATATTGCATTCATTATTGATACAGGTGCATATTTTTGAAATTTAAATAAATAGATGCCAGTGAAAATCTTACCCGCTTAAAAGCTTAAAAAAATTGGAAGCAATACATGCTCTATATAAGAAGCATGCAAATGCTATTGGTTTCAGCTACAGGAAAGACTATCAACATCTAAATAGAAAAAAACATATTCACAAAAAGTACTACAAGTGCTCTTGTGGAGGCTAACCAAAAAGATTAAAACTTGGCATTTTTAGCTTTGTTCCTTGTGTGGGTAATGAAAGTCATTCTGCAAAAAAAAAAGGAAACGAAAGGATCTGATTTCAAAAATAGGATACCTAGCTGAAATTAGAGTCAAGCTTGAGCAAGATTATTACATGGTGGTTCACCACATCACGGAACACAACCATAAGTTAGAAATACCAGTCTAGCAGTATCTCATTAAGAGTGAACGGAGGATTACAGAAGAAAAAGGCAAGGCCATTACATCAATAGAACAAGCAGGTTTAAAATCTACTATACGATATAAATACATGGCTTTTGAAGCTGGTGAAGAAGAAAATTTAGGACATACGATGAAAGACCACCTCAACTTTGTGAGTCAACTACGAATGAAAGAAATCGAAGTGGAGATGTTCAGAAAGTTGTTGATACACTCTTGGAAAAGGATTTTTTTCTTCAAAATCAATTTCGGCGAAGAGACAAGACTATCAACAATATTTTGGAGAGATTCAATGATGCTGGAGGACTACAACTCTACGGGGATATCACCATATTTGACATTACATACACAATAAAGAAGTATAACTTGATTTGTGCACCAATAGTTAGAATCAACAATCATTGGAACATAACAAATTGCAAATGAGTTGTCTGATACTTATGTGTGGTTTCTCAACACTTTCAAGAAATCAATGGAAGGGAAGGAACATATCACAATATTCACAGCTCAAGATTCTGCAATGGGCAAAGCAATAAAAGAGGTATATTATAACCTATGAAAATTTATTACTTACATATCTAAACACTGAATAAGGTTTGTTAGAAATTGCAACTCTTACCATACAATATGTATCAAATAGCTTATAAGCGTTACTAGTTACTTTAAAACACATGTATCCTAAAAATGTTGCGGCTTCATAAATTTGTTACTTGCAGATTTAGAAGCTGATAGGGAATGTTAGAAATTGCATCTGTTAACTTGCAGTATGTATAACTTTTGATAAATGACAAATTAGTTACTTGAAAATTCATATATTACAAATTTCATTTCTTGGTACAACTTTCAGGTCTTCAAGAATGCAAAACACAGGTTGTGCTTATAGCATAAAAAACAAAATGCAATACAACATTATGAAAAATTGAAGAAAGATTAATCATTTCAAAATGCTTTAGACTATTGTATAAAAGGGTGTGGTGATCCAGCTGAATTTGAAGAGAAATGGAACTCAGTGATTGCTAACCGTAAGCTAGAAAATAACACATGGTTTCAATAGCTATACAGTACTCGTGAGAAATAGAGTACAACATTCAACAAAGATATCTTCTCTGCAAGCATTCTATCATCACAAAGGAGTGAAAGTACTAACCACGTCGTATGCTTTAGTGCAAACAAAACAACTACCCTCACTCACTTCTTTGAGCTCTTTAACCAAACAATCGAAAAGTGGAGGAAAGATGAAGCAGACAAGAAAAATACATGTACAAAAGCAAAGCCAAATTTTGAAGGAAAAAACAGGTTTGTTTACATTTAGATTATTTATTACAATAGAAAATAATTGACTAAATTATTTTTTGGTCTCCAACATAGCATATTTTACCATCTTTTGGTCCCCGAGAGCAAAACCATGCTTTTTTAGTACCCCGCAAATTCAAAGCAAAATTTTTTGTCCAAAATACTAGATTTTGGGTGGTTTTCAGGTAGACTATACTATTTTTTGGTCTCTAACATTGCATCTTATACCATCTTTTGGTCCCCGAAAACCACATGGAATCTGATTTTGGGAACCAAAAATTTCACTTTGAATTTGTGTGGTACTAAAAAATATAGTTTTGTTCTCAAGACCAAAAGATGGTAAAAGATGCTATGTTGGGGACCAAAAAATAATTTAGTCAGTATTAATTTTCCTAGAACCCAAAACTGTTAATCAAATATATGCATTTGTTTCTCAACTACTGGACTTGTACATGTTTGGTTAAACATGATGCAAATGTTTACACCATTGCATTGTACAAAGGATTCAATAAGGAATTTTCTCTAGCAATGTCAACTAAAGTCAAGGAAGTGTTTTCAGAACCACCGTCAAGGAAATTTAAAGTCAACCTAGAACATGATGAATCTAGATATGAGACAATCTAGTACAAAAATGAAAACGAACTAGTTGAAGTACAATGCAAATGTAAATGCTTTAAAGTGTCAGGTATGTTTTGCTTTCACATTTTTAGAGTATTACACCTCAACTCTATCACTGAAATCCCAAAGAAGTACATTCTCAAAAGATGTACAAAAAATGCCAAGACCAAAATATGGGACAAGGTTCTTAGGCAAGGAAAATAACAATAAAAAAACATCAATGGTGTAGTTTCATGGTGGAATTATATGTCCAAGAAATGCTACAATCTAGTTCTAAAAAGTGAAGGAAACTCAAGAAGAACTCTTGAAGAAATGTTTGACACGTGTTCAGCAAGAATAGAAGAATTGTTGGCTTCAAACATTGATGCCATTGAACAATCAGCCACAAGTAGCCAATGCAACTCTACCATAACAAGTGCACCTAAGGTACTTGATCCGGCCCAGTGAAAACATAAGGAAGAGGGAAAAGGCTGAAGTCGGGCTTGAAAAAGAAAAAAAATAAGGAAAAAAGCTACTAAATTTGGCACAAAAATACCAGATATAAAGACACTGTAAAAGTAGGATTGTTTAGGATACGTGTTGCATTTATTTACTTTATATATTGTATTTGTGTTTCATTAACTTAAAAGAATGTATACACTGAATATCGTAGGTAACATACTTTTTTTTTTGCTTACAATTGTAACTTATTAAGCTATGACTTGCATTTGTTTTGCTTACCCAAAAACCAACATTTCTTAAGTGACTTTCATTTGTTTCATACAATTTTAGTGATATGAAATCATTGAATACATAAAAGAATTACTTGGCTTACAACTATAATTTATTAACCTATCAATTGCATTTGTTTTCCTATAAACTCATCGAATAATAACTATGAACCATGTAACATAACTAAAATGAAACTTAATATTAAAAAGAATACAAATAGTACTTATTGACAATTAACATGAATTTGTTTCATACTGCCTTCAGCCATAAAAAACCTAAAGCGTCGTTTCAAAGTTGCTTAACCTATCAGCCATAAAACAATAAGTCTCAAAATAAGCTGATTACAAATCATCCAAAAACAATTTAAAGACATCAACATCAAAGCTATGGATCATCAAATCGATAATGAAGGAATCGAGGGACGAGTTCTCCTCATAAATTCTTCAACCAACTCATGTGTCCTCGGGTGTTCAATAACTTCATGTGTGGTCATGACATGCTCAGGATCTTCATTTGTGCCTCCTTGTTGTGGTTGCGATTGTGGTTGCATAGTGGAACTGGCATTTGCTTTCTCAATATTATGCACCAAAACTCGCGTAATAACCTCCATGTCTGATTTGAAAACGAGAAAGTCCCTATGAACAGGCTGAGAAAATAAACAAAAATCAGTCCAACAAACAATAAAAAACTATTAAAAAATTAATGTGAACTACAAACTGCATTAGTTTAAATAAAATTGTCATAAGTTTTAAAACAACATGCACTAGTTTTAAATAAGAATTAGAACAAAAATATGACAAAAAAGACTTACATTACTGGAAGCTTTATCAATAGCCTCATTAGTCATTAAACCAGTTGGAATGCGATATGAAATGATGCCCGACTCCTAAGCAAGGCCATTAGAACCAACAGTTGGAGTATGAATCCCCCCAGAACCAACATTCGCAGTATGAATTCCCTCAAATTCTTGGCTCCTACTATTCTCTTTATGCTTGTCATCCTTGTTCAAAGAATACCCACCCTTAACTATAACTCCTTTATCATACCCCGTCTTCTCAAGAAAATGAACTCTCTTCAACAAAGATTTGTTTAACCAATGCATATACAATGACAATCTAATAGGGTGAAACTGACCTCTAAAGAGAAACCTTTAAATGTATGCCAACAACAGAATAAACACATAGCCACTAACAGACGACACATTTTTTGCTACCAGATTTAAAACTACCAACACCCTCACATAAACGAACCAGTACTAAATCATACCAATCAAGATGCTTAATTGTTCCAACATTTTCTAAAGCACCACAAGCTTCATTTCTACCATATTTCTCGTAGTCGGGGCCAAGAAAATACACAACACATACATAACAAGTACCTTTTAAACTGACACCACCACTTCTTAGTTTTATCATTTCCTTAAAAGTATTAATATGAGTGATATTGCCATATTTATTATCACCTAACTCAGCCCTCCATCAATCCCTAATATCAACATCCTTAGACGCACCCCACCCATAGTTCTTAACCTAACCCATATAACATACCAAAATCCTAGGATTGCAAAATATACCATACACATCATTCAGACTAATGATGTACCTCTAGCTAGCTACTTCTTGAACACAACCCTATCAACCAACCAAAGAATTATTCCAACATGAAAAGAGGTTATGTCAAAGTGTAGCTCACCAAAGCCTATTTCTTCAACATTATTTTTCTGTTCAGGAGTGAGAGAGCTAATTACAGACTTCAACTTCAAAGGGCAGCAACCACTAGAGAATTTTTTAGCAAACCTAAACCACAAAATTGAATATGAAAATAGTAAGCATACGTAATTTAAAAATTACTAATTAATTCAGGATACTAATATATGTAAAATGTAAGTTTAAATCTAATAAACAAAGATAAAATTTTAAACAATAACTAGTCACACATGATATATTTATCTAGGACATCGTGAATATTAACATATGCAACATTTAAGCAAATAAATACATATTTTAAAATAGCATTCAAGAGATTTTATTTTTTAAAAAAAAAGAACATTTAAATAGGCATAAGTAACAAATACAATATGAATATTAACATATGCAACATGTAGAAAAATAAATATAGCTCTTATCAACGTGTAAGAAAATAAAATTGAAGATATACAAAGTATAAATAACAAATAAACCCTGAATATTAATAAATGCAACATTTTATGAAACAGATACATGTTATAATATATTAAAATAAAACTATAAACAAAAAAACTTGCGTGTTACCCTTCTCATCGACACACTCAACAACTTGCTTATTCGGACAGTTGCGTTGTTGTTTGGTAGGTCTTTCCTCAGCAACAACACCTTCCTCACCCCCAACCATTTTTCCTGAAGCTGATGCTCCATCAACCATGCTATCAGCTTTCCTCTTCACACCAGATTTTTTTTACCAACTTCAACATCCGATTGCTTCCACTTTACCTTCAGTTTGTTACTACCACCATCTTGCTTCTTTGTCTTCTTCACCAGTCCAACAAGGGACTTACCAACTACTTCCTTCTCCATCTTGTTCGACTTATCGGATGAGGACTTTTGCTTCGGACTTACAAAAACTCCCTTTTTTTTCTTACCAATTGGGGACATTTTCTTCTGTCCTTTAAAAGAAATGACTACATCAGGTACAACATCCTCCCTAACACATTCATTCTCATTCCTATTTAACTCATCCAAATCACCAAAACATTGCTCAACGAACGCATTAACTTGAACATCACCTTTTTTTCTATAAAAAAATATATTTCTCCACAACACCCTTAACACCACTAGAACCACCTTTAACACCAACTGAGCCTACACTAACCCATTCAACAGACCCTTCAACAGCTCTAACAAATTCATCAGCAACTCCAACCCCTACACTACCCAGCAATAATATTTTAAATCATCGAACCCAAAACCTCATTAACAACTTCCTTCACTACCCCAACTACCAAAGAACCCTCATCCTCACAGCCACCTGATTATCCAATGAATCTCCACCCTCAACACCTTTAGAATCCTCACCAACCTCTGAACCCCCATCTTTAACATTCTTATCAACACCAGCTGACTCTCTACTCATTCGAACAATATGACTCTGCAAAGTGTCATAATCAAAATCATTAAAATCTTGATTTGATCCACCTTCACCATCCTTCAGCTTCTTTATATTAACTTTTAACCTTTTCTTCTTTGCATCGTTAGGAGCAACAGCAACTGGAACCTCTAGAGTAGCAACACCACATATTCTGACTGACCTATGTGCCAATGCAACAACTACACAAAAAATAAAAAATACAAATTGTATAAGCACATTACAAAAACCCCAGACATAATCACATAAATGAAATGCAACATATATAGAAAATAAAACAACCTCTAAAAGCATAACATTGTTGAATCTTCTTCAACTC
Organism: Rubia peregrina; assembly: GCA_032355705.1. Taxonomy (NCBI): domain Eukaryota; kingdom Viridiplantae; phylum Streptophyta; class Magnoliopsida; order Gentianales; family Rubiaceae; genus Rubia; species Rubia peregrina. Next base: position 13,335,164 of record JAULKK010000012.1, on the reverse strand, counting down.
AGTCTGAAGAGAAGGTTCATCCTTCCTTTTTTATTTCCTAAGCAGTGGCTTTACACCTAAACAACATAACACTGTTAACTTGTATAAGAACTCAAAATAAATAAATAATAAATGTAATACAGAAAAATTACAATCAACTTATTCTCTTCCAGGTTCTACATTTTGAAAGATAGCCTGACCTCTTGCAAGAAGAACTAAAAAAAATCATATACCACATAGTCAGGAACACTATATGCATAACTTATTAATCATTAAACTAACAAATGATTTTTTCATATAAAATTAAAAGTCAATAAGCAATATAATCTGAGACACACAGTATAACTAACTAAGGGATACAATATACAAACATATGTAACTTGTAATGAAATAAATAAATGCTATCAAATCATAAGATAAAAGTACGAATAACAATTTCATAGTTTAAAAATAACACATGCACAACTTAACTAAACTAGTGCACATTATAACAATCAATAGCTATCATACAATTAAAATAAAAACACATAGCAACTAACTACGACATATGTTATACTAACACATGCAACTTCTAAAACAACAAATGTATGTTATGAAACAGAGTAAAAAAACATACAAATCTGACTTATAAAAAAAAGGGAAGCATACAGAAAATCTTACTAAAAAAGTCAACAACAATAAGACTGAAAAATACACACATGTACACAAAGCAAGTAATAAAAGGCTCCAAACACCAAATATTCAAAACGATGAACAAAAACAAACCAGGAGAAGGAAAAATAATGAAATAACTTTTGTGCTTCAGAAGAAGACCATGGCAACTTCTTTCCCCTTCATGTTCTTGTCACAAACTTCAGGAGGAAGAACTCCGACATTTCGCTTGGCCCTACCTATAGCCTACAACAAATAAGCAACGACGAACAATTATTAAACCTTCGAATTGGAACGACGAACAATTGTTAAACCTAGAATCATTAAAATGCAGAAGAAACAGCGAACTTACCGAAATTGCTTAAAGGCTACAGACGAAGACACTAAAATTGAAGTCGAAATCGAAACGACGAAGAAAATGGCAAGGAAGTTGGTGAAGAAATGACAAATGCAGAGGAGTTGTAGAACAAAGGAAAAAGAAAGAAGAATGAGAGAAGCAGCGTAGTGGAGAAAAAACGGTAAAAAAATAAATCGTAGGAAAAGAAGAAAAAATAAAATTATAATTTATAATAACTACCAAATTTCTAAATAATTACAAATCGAATCCAATTTTGTAGATTAGCCCCTGTCCTGTCCATGAACTTATGGACAAACTGTCTTTCCTTAAACTTTCTCATAATTTTTTTAATATAAGATAACATAGTTCCCATCATTTCCCCCCCTAATAAATCCATCATTGTTCCTTAATGAGTACATGAGTAGCGTGGGTCCCTTGTGCGCACCGAGTCCAGTAACCGCCAACGGTTCATGGTGTTGGCCTACCGTGAATTTACCTCCTCCACCAGGGCTTGGGGTGTCGGACAGGTGGGGGCGTTGTGGGCGAGCGATATCGCCTTTTGGTCCAATCGAAAATATCCGGCTGTTGCACCAAAGCCATTCCAACAAAAGTTGACATTTCCCTCAAACTTTGGATGAGGTCATTTGAACTGAAATCAAACCAAAAAAAAAGGAAAAAAAGAAAAGAAAAGTCCAACACAAAAGACCGTTGTGGTTCACGCTGAACGGGTGAAAATTAAGCAAGATAGAAATGGTGGCACTCCCAATCCCATATTTAATGGGTCACAAATGAAGATGACCCACCGCAAAACAGAACATATTCTGTGCTGCTGCGTGATCCATATCCGCCTCACTAGTCACGCCCCAAAAAATGCATAACAAACAAAAATACAGTATTCAACCCGCTGACCATCCAAATTTCCCACGCCACGTGGGACTTAGGGTTTCGTTCAGTCACTGACATTCCCCTCTCCCGCCCGGAGCCCTGTTTCTTTGGCCAACAAACTCAAAAAAAACAGAAAAGAAAAGGCAAAGAGAGAGCGAAATTTCACAGCAAATCAAAGTCTAAACTTTTTCCTATAAATCATTACACAGCAGTTCTTCCTTAGCCGCCTTTAATAATTACTCAGGCTGGAGGCTCTGTGCTGCATGTAAGTACTAAGTAGTTCGTACTATGATTGTTTGGTACTATTTTTTTATGGCTTTGAGATATGGAGGTGTGTTATTTTTAGTGTGACCAAGCTCTGGCTTTGTTTACGATTATCGGAAAGGGTATCTTTTGGGGGAATTTCAGAAAGTTTTGAGCTGAGAAATCTCGTGATGGGTTTTCTCTGTATTTCAGTTTCAGGTACTTGAGGAGGTATGCTTGTGAAGCTTTAGGTTTAGGAGGGCGATTTTGTGTATTTATTTTTTATGGTTTTTGGTCTTCAAGGAAGCGAGGGGTGATTTTGAGGGGCATGGCTGAAGACAGCCCAAGAAAATGTTGTGGGGCTACTCTTTCTTCAGGTTTGGCTGTGGTATTAAAAGGCGATGACAGGAGAGAGCAAGAGGGTTCTAGCCGCCGTGTTTCATACTGTGACGATTTTGGCGAGCAGTCTGTGGGAAGTACTCTTGAGCACATCTTTGATCTTCCATATAAGACTATAAATTTGCTGACTTGCCCTGTTGACACTCCACTTGTTCGTTCTATTTTAAAGAATCAGTTCAGTAAGTATCATGTAAATGTTGACCTAAATAAGGATGGAGTTTCTACCACTGATGATGGTTCTGGGTCACACGCTGTCAGGATTGA
>JAULKK010000012.1:13295066-13311219 GCA_032355705.1 Rubia peregrina | reverse complement strand
CATTAATGGCATTAAGCTCAAAGAACCAACAAGCTTGGTAACACTTATAAACACTACACCGTGTCTAAGCATTAAACTAATTCATGCATTTATACAAGATTAGCCAAGAACGTTCAACGCTCATATCCCACAATGTATAACATTGTTTCGAAAGTTAATGAAATCATTTTTACTTGAAAAAAAATGATTTCGAGAAAACTTCCATAGGTTTTTCCTCTCTTCCTTCATTTATTTCTTACCATTTTTGTCTTTCAAACCTAATTTTTTTATGGATTTGATTAGTTTAGAGTAGTTTTATCTCTTAGGAGCATGAGCAAACATGTTTAACTAACGATTTATGAGATTCTTAAATTCATCTATCTTATGCCTTTATTATCATTGTTACTTGAATTTAATGCGTATGATTATGCATGATTAATGTTAGTGTGTACAACTAATTGAAATTATTAGATGATTTAGCGCTTGGCTCGGGAATGAACCCGGAAGTATTTTATCTTTTTGTTGGGTTTGGTGAAAGGTCAATGTGAAGATCTTGTTTTGGAGTGACAACTATGAAAGATTGTTGGTTCTTTAATTGAATTAGGGTAGAGGACTTAATTGGGTTACGTATGAACGATACAGGAGTGACCCCACCACATACTGTCATGCATCTTACTAATATTATTGGGGGCGTAGTCTAATCTTGAAACCCATATCCCGATGTTCGTGGAAAACTAGGTCAGATAAAATCTTAGGGGGTAACCAATGAGATTTTAATGCTCTAGGTTGTACATGATGCGCCGTAGAGTGGGTGTTCACATTGGAGGTCCTGGCGAGTCATGCTACTCCAATGTTTAATTTACAGTGTGTTGGGAGCGGATTTATTAACCATGGAAATGAGGGCTAGAGAGCCAGTGATAGCGAACAACTATGTATATCGGGAGAAGGTGATATTTTGATAAGGGGGAAGAACCGGGATATTAGTCATCGTGGGAGTTCCCGATGAATCAACCTCTCCACATCGTGCGATAAAGCATATGGTGGTTAAATTATGATTATGTGTATAGGAATCTAGGATCAAATCTAAATGTCAAATATGTGATTCAAAAGCCCCGGGGCTCGTTTATATCATATCTACATCATTATTTAGTTTTGCATGCAAGTCAGTTTTCAGATAAATTACTCAAGCAAGCCCCCTTTTTTGGTCATCAACACACGCACTTGGTGACGCTCGTACGTGCGATTGCGTGAAACAATCATTTGAACTCCTTGGTCTCTGTGGACCACATCCGAAACTTAACACTAGTTACTATTTTTGGTAGTTAGGAGTAACTTAGGGAGCAATATATAAATCTTATCTTAAACCAGCTCGCACTCCAGGTTTTTCAACGATGCCCGGGGTGCCCGTCAAAGCCCCTGAGAAGTTCCAGGAGGTAGACTCTCTGATGCATAAGTTAGCAAGCGTGTATGAATAAAAGGTTGAACGTGCATGTGTATTTATAGGGGAGAGATCCTACATATTCTCCTAAATTACCTAAGCAATAGTGCAGAAGTGTATATTAAATACAACGAAAGAAGGCAGTTCCATCTATTTTTTGAGGAACTGTCTTTGGAAAAAGGTTTTGATTTTGAAACCTCAATATTTTGGCTCTCTTTTATTTTAAAGGCGGTTCGAATATGATTAAACACATTTCTTGAGGAACCGTATTTAATAAACATCGACTAAGTGCGGTTCAATTGTAGAACCACCTTTAATGAGTTTGCCTTTAACTTTCTAGCACCGGTATGATTTACCCGTGCTCATAACTCTTTAAATTTGCACCGGGTTACTTAGGCACCGGTATGACAGGCGCCAAATTACCGGTGCGATTGTGATATTCTACCAGTGCCTATGGGGAGGTTTTCTTGTAGTGGAAGTATTTTATCTTTTTGTTGGGTTTGGTGAAAGGTCAATGTGAAGGTTGTGTTTTGGAGGGGAAACTATGTGAGATTGTTGGTTCTTTTATTGAATTAGGCTAGAGGACTTCATTGGGTTAGGTAGGAACGATACGGGAGTGATGCATCTTATTAATCTTGTTGGGGGCGTAGTCTAATATTGAAAGTCGTATCCCGATGTTTGTGGAAAACTAGGTCAGATAAAATCTTAGTGGGTAATCAATGAGATGCTAATGCTCTAGGTTGTACATGATACGTTGTAGAGTGGGTGTTCGTAGTGGATGTCCTGGCGAGTCATGCTAATCCTCTGTTTAACTTACTATGTGTTGGGAGCGGGTTTATTAACCACAAAAGTGGGGCTAGAGAGTCATTACTGATAACGAACCTCTAGCTATATCGGGAGGGTGTGAGAGTTTGATGAGGGAGAAGAACCGGGATATAAGTCATCACAGGATTTCTCGATGAATCAACCTCTCCACATCATGTGATAAAGCATATGGTAGTTAAATTGTGATTATGTGAATAGGAATCGAGAATCGAATCTAAATGTCAAGCATGTGATGCAAATGCCCCCAAGACTCATTTATATCATATCTACATCATTATTTAGTTTTACATGAAAGTTAGTTTTTAGATAAATTACTTTTAAAAACCTCATTTTTTGTTATCAACACACACACACACTTGGTGACGCTCGTTTGTGCAATTGTGTGAAACTGTCATTTAAACTCCTTGGTCTCTGTGGACGACATCCGAACTTACCACTAGTTACTATTCTTGGTAGTTGTGAGTAAATTAGGAAGCAATAAATAAATATTCTCTTTAATCGGCTCGCACTTTTAGGTTTTTCAACGATGCCCAGGGTGCCCTTCAAAGCCCCTGAGGGGTTCTAGGAGGTCACTTCCCGATGTATAAGTTAGCAAGCGTGTGTGAATTATATGAATTGTCCATGAATAAAAGGTTGATTATAGGGGAGAGATCCTACATAATCTCTTAAATTACCTAAGCTCTAGTGCATAAGTCTATATTAAAGACATCGAAAGAAGACAGTTCCATCGATTTTTTGAGGAAAAGCTTTTGGGAAAAAGTTTTGATTTCGAAACCTAAATATTTTGGCTCTCTTATATTTTAAAGTTGGTTCGAATATGATTAAAGGTAGTTCTTGAGGAACCGCCTTTAATAAACATCGACTAAATGCGGTTCTATTGTAGAACCACCTTTAATGGATACCTTTAATTTTGTATATGGTCCAAATAATTTAAGTGAGTCGTTAAATTACGCCCAGTATTTACTAAATCACGCCCTGTATTTGTACTATTAAAATATTACTCCCTCCGTCCCAAAATAATTGGAACACTTTCTATTTTCGCCCGTCCCACATAAAATGGCACACTTTATTTCTTACCCAAAATGGTAAAGAATATGTAGTAAAATTTCTACAATATCTTTTTTTAACTTCAACAACTTTATGGTTGGCACTGCTTTCCTAAAATATCCCAACTTTTTCACAATTATTCTTAGCCACCTCATCTTGCATAAAATATCGAGCCACATTTCAATGAGTCATTTATTTCGGGATGGAGGGATTGTATATATATATATTGAATTTAATTTAAAGAATTAAAAAAGGAATAATTAAAAATGATTAAAAATTAGTTTTAAATCTAATCTAGTGCCCCGGTGGTGGAGTTCGCCGGTGGCGATGTTTTCCGGCAAAGAAGTTCGTCAGCTGTAGTGTTTTCTGGCAGTGGTGTTTCAGGCAGTGGTGTTCGCTGATTTCACCATAGGGGTCAACCGGCTTTGAAACCCTTTGATTTCCATGTGTCTCCGGAGTCGATCTCGTCCGTCTTCTCCGGCCCGCCCCGCACCAGTGGTGTTCGTCGTTCTCCGCCATACGGGCCAGCCGGTTCTCCTTCCTCGGTTCTTCTTTCTCGATTCTTGTTTCCACCAGTTCTCCTTTTCGACGATTCTCATTTCCGTCGGTTCTCCTTTCTCAGTTCTCATTTCCCCGCCTCAGCTCGGCTCTCGTTTCCCCACCCGACCCGACCCGATTCTCGTTTCCAATCAAATCACCTGGCTCTCGTTTCACCGCAAAAAGCCATCGGCGAGAACCACCGCTGGAGAGCCGCGCGGCGAGAATCAGAATATGGCCCGACGATAGATACACGGACATTTGGCGATTCACTGGCATTAGGCGAGTCACCGGCGTTTAGAGAGAGGCATTCTAGCGGGCTTGGGCTAGGACAAGAGGAATTGGGGTGGGCGGGAAGGACTAGGCTGGGGACGGGAGAGAGGTTTCTGGCGAGGGGTGGGGAGGGTGAGAGGTTTCTGGCGGTGCAAGGAGGGAGACAAGTTTTCGGCAATGGGAGAGAGGTTTACAACAAGTGGAGGTTATGGGGTGGCGATGATGTCAGTGGGGATGAATTTGTTTTTTAATTTTTATATTCAGTATTAAACATATATATACGTATTATGATGTAAATTAGTAAAATACAGAGCGTGATTCCTTAATCAAAACTAGGGTTTTCATTCACTTGGATCATTTTCCTTTGTCTCCTACGTGCGGCACCGTCTCTCATTTTTGGAGACATAATTTTTGCGTTCCACCTCATTCTCCTCTCTTTTTTTAATCCTGATTTCGACCTCTCATCGTCAGCCACTTCACCACCACACGTCGCCACCATCTGCCACCGTACGCCTTGCTGCCTCCACCATTACCTCCGGAGATACCATCGTCACCGTGTCCATCTCCGGGTTTGCTATTAGAGGTTTGAGGCTCGATATTCGTTTGATGGTTTGAGCTTTGAGTTTTGAATTTTTAGTTAGATTTGAGTTTGATGATAGCTTTTGCAAGTTCAGGTTTGCGATTCTGTATAGTTTGATGTTAGATTTTGCACGAATCTGTATAATATTTGTGATTGGAATTTAGGTTCTCTGTTTCCATTTATGGGTTTTTCTGTCTCTGTAACCTTTGTTTCGCTGCGGGAAACTTTCAGCTTTTATCAAAACCGTGCCGAAATCAGTTTTGAATTCGGATCCATTATCAAAGGCGGAGAGTGAAAGCTCTCTCTTTGATAGTTTGATTCAATAAATAAACAAGTCAGTTTCCAATAAAGACGAGAGGAAAACACACTTTTAAGCTATTTAAAAAGGAAAGGAATTCAATGGAATTGTTTGATTTTAAGAACTGTAGCTAATTATATAACCGGCATATGAGGCAAAATACAAGAACGTTTATAATGCGTAGAGTCGATCAATACAGGAATTCAAAAACGCGCGTGCCGGTACAGTTGCCTAATGTCGAGTTAAGGCGAATTTCCGGCGCCAGCGGGAAACCGTCTTCGGTAACAAGACGAGGAAGTAAAGTGGCAGCGTCTGTAAAAAGAGAGGAGAAGTCAATACAATAATGAGATATAGATTTATGGGATTAATCTACTAGGAGCCTTCTAACCTTGGTCGTATCAAACCATCCACGGGAGCCACCAGGTATGGACCTGTGTAAAACAATGTTAGTAACATTAATTGTTTTATGATTTTATGTAGTAATTTATTGGAAAATAAACGTACCAGTAAACCCTTCCCAATATTTTATCTTTGGGAACTTCCAGAACAAGCGATGAGTTATCGTCTTTTGTACGTAGGCTGGACTCTCCGACTTCAATAACACCTTGGAACAACATCACTTGTTCACCATCATCGTCCTATACAAACCATCTATTAATTCTACAGAAAAAGATATACTCGAGGGAAAAACAATAATCTAATTACTTACCGGGTTGGTGTGGAAGAAAGACACGATCTCCCCCGCCCTAATTGCCTCCTTGCCCATGTACTGAAAGACTATGTCATCCTGAGATGAACATCAAATTATAACAAAAATAAGTGGGACGGATGGAGTAGTTCAAAACATGGTGTATTTGTAAAATAGGAGGGAGTAGAGGAGTGGGGTACCTGCTTATACATGCACCTATCAGATGTGATGGTAACTACAGGGTGTTGGCTCCCAGAAACGTAGGCTAGGGCTATCATCATCAGGTGTATTGCCACACACATACTAATGGCACAACAAAAGCGTTTTGTCTTTTCTTTCTTCATCGTTCTTCCAATTCAAGAAGACGCAGCCGCAGCCAGGGATGGAGATTATTTTGAGGGTTTGAAATCATACCAGATTATATGGAGGGATTCAGTTTATAAAAGGAAACAACCATGTCCAAATTAAGTAAGGTTCTCTCTTTTAATAAAAAAAAGGAAACTTCCATGTTTCCTCCTTAGTTATTATATCACACGTGAGTTGTTTCTACGTTGAGATATATGCACAAGTATTTGAAATTTCGACATGCAAAAAATAAATACACTACCGCCCAGAACAGAAGATATGAACAAATCCAAAAATTTTGCTTTCCATGAAGACATTCCTTCTCTTCCAAAGCATATTTTAAACGAGAAGGGATCACCTGTCCACCAAACAAAATATTCTGTCTTCCTATTCTTGGCTTGCTGCCTCAACTCAATTCAACTCCTTGATTTCTTCCTTGATGACTTGGAAGAAGCCTTAGACTGCTCTGGCTTAGAGCTCGAAGATGGTTGGTTAGATTTGGACGCAGTCTCTTTAACCACTGCACCTTGAGAACCTCTAACTTGAGCAGCTCTCTTGTCCTTTCTTTTCGGCCTATAACTCGACCTTTCCTTTCTCGGCAACCACCTTTCAGGATCCGGTGGAGGACCCGGATTAGCAGGATCAAAACCTTTGGGGTATTTTGGCTTTCTCTTCCTCTTTCTCTTTGGCTTTTCCTTGCTTTTTGGTTCATTTGGTTCGCTACCCAGATTGAGACCACTTCCAGCAGGCTTTGCTCCTGATGTTTTCTCTAAAGCATCCACATCAATTGCTTTCAAGTTTGGTATTGCTTTCAGCTGCTTCTCATATGTCTCTGCCTTTTCAACATCTGTATGAGCAGCGGTTTGAATAAGCCCCACTAGAGCTCCCCTACTTCCACAGCTTTTAAACAGATTCTCATAGAGACGGGCTGCCGCTTCCTTCCTACCGTGCTTCAGCTTAAAAGCAGCAGCCTCTTGTGTGATGATATCTAGCTTACTGTCTTCGGTCATGGAATCAGACCACCATTTCATTGCACCATCAAACACAGCCTCAGCACCATCAATGTCTCCAGCCCGTTCTTTGAGAGACACAATGGTCGCAACTGTCGCAGGCATGTGCTGTATATCACCTATTTTTGCCAAAGACTCGGCTGCAACCTGAGTGTGACCTGCAGCTGCTGCAACCTGTGCCCTCGCAAGCAAGATGACTTTTGCGTTCTCAGGGAACTTTTTCGCAGATTGCCCTAGCAACTCCTCAGCTTTTCCAGCCTTGTTTTCTCTCACATGTACTGCAGCTTGAAGAAGTACAGGCGTTGAACTAGAAGGAAACATGCCAGGCAATGCATCAACAAGTTCTCGAGCCTGCAATTTGCATCCATATCATATCGATACACAACAGGAACAGAGTAACAAGATGGATTCAAAGAACTGTATAATCAGGAAATGTAATAATCTGGAATGATAAATGCCAATTTGAAAATATTACCTGATCAAGTTTATTTGCATGAAGTAGTAACAGCATACGGTTGACGTACACAGCCTCCTTCTGTTTTGTAGAAAGCTTTATATCAAGTGCTTCACTAATCTTAAAGCTTGGTAATCCATCACCTTTTTCACTTAGCTTATCGAGTTTCCTAATACCATCAGAAATATCTCTGGGGCCCTTCAGAGCAATTAGATTGTTTATCGCCACAGCATTAGATAGTTCATCATCTGCCAGATTTTTCTTGATAATGTCTGCATAAGAAGCAAGAGATTCTTCACTGTTTCCAAGCATCTGTGTCGCAATGAGCAGTATAAATGTGATGAACACCATTTAAAATGAATCAAAACTAATTAAGACATTCTCTTACCTGCTGCACATAAGCTAATTGAACATATATAGGGGCCAATTCAATTTCTATCTCATCATCAGCAAAGTTGTCCTCAATCAAAGTTTCCCGACCAATTCTGTAGAAGTAAATGGTTGAATTGAAAGGACAGGTTGCTCAAAACATTCACTAGAGATGACAACATAAGCTATCACCACTACTAATATCAGGGCACAAGATACTAGTAAGAAGAGTTTCAGAGAACACTCAATGAGAGCCAATAAATGCGGAACATTAGGACACACGAAAGCTGCAGCAGAAGATTGCATAAGCTTCAACAAAATATTGGTCAATTTTTTGACTTGCATGGAAAGGACTACAAACATGCCAGTGAAAATCTAATCGTTCTGATTATAACCTTAAATTATTAGATAAAGACTGCCTTATCAACTCTAAATTGGCTTTTTTACAGAAAGTGATTCGCGAGATGAACATTCCATTTTGCTCCTCATAACAGTAACATTCAACAAATCATTACAGGTACAATGTTGATGGAGTACCCAAAAATTCAACTACAAACAAAAGGTATGAGAATATACAGCAGATAAAAGTTATAACAGCCTAAAAAATACAAACAATTTTGGGTAGTAAGTGTTATTAAATGCTTGAGCTACGCAAGTTATGGTTCTGATGGTATGCGAAAATAACAGTATAACACAAGTGGAAAGAACCTCAGAACACCATCAAAAGCTAGTATATGGAAATTGATAGTCAAGAATAGTGCACTTCAAGTTGTGGCTGGAGCTGGATACCTTTTTTACTTGAAAGATAACAATAGCAAATACAATGCAAGTGCTACATTGATACTTTAACTTAGTGAATATCATCTTTCAAAATGTCACAATTATCCTCTAAAGGTAAAACACACATACAGCGTAGCCGAAACAAAGAGGATGCAAATGCACCAATATGAAGCAGTGAGAAAATCAAGTTCTTGATATTAAGTTGTAAAATTCTAGAGTTTTATCCTACCAATAAAAGATTCAAATAAAAAGTAGTATAGTTAGATAGTAGTCCACACTATTATCAGTATTCATTACATAGCAAGCATTCCTCATCAAAAGTATTTTAAAAAAAACACTACATCAATCTGTTTAACCGAGAGTTCCAGCGCTAAAAAATCATGTCACAATATTTTATCAGTATGTGTTTGTACAAGAACAGCTTAAGTCACAACAGCATGCACATTGTATGATACTCACTCCATCCCACGAAAAATGGCACATTGGCTTTTGGACCAATCTTTTAGGTGAGAATAATTGTGAAATGGTAAGGATATTTTGGGAAAGCAGTGGGTCCAGTCTCAAAGTTTTTAAAAGAGGATATTGTGATAATATAACATATTCTTTGTCATTTTGGGTCATTTTCAAAATGTCATATTAGTTGAGATGGACGAAAATAGAATATCAGTCATTTTTTGTGGGACGGATGGAGCATATCATTTCGTAACATCTGATTCAACCAAAATGCTTCACAAGTTAGAAGCCGCGTGTTAAAGAAAAAATTTACAGAAACAGTAGAGATTAGCAAAAGCATGTCATGGACTATTGCAAATGATACGAATTGCAGAGCATATGATGATCTTTCTATTTCTTCAGTAGTTAATAAACCACACACAAGCCAGCTATGAAGCAGATAAAATGAGAGAGAATCAAACCAAGTAACAGAAAGAAAGTACCTTAACCATCCCTAAATCCGTATCAGTCAAGGATATCTGCACTAGTTTCTACACTATTTTAAGCTCGTAGGTACCACCTCTTAAGCTGTCCTACTAACTATTAAGTACTCCTGTCGTAAGAGATGCCCACATTTACAAAAGTTGAATCACAAGGGTTGGATTACCAATTCTCAAAGGGAGTTCTATTTAGATGCATTAAACTATAACAATTTGTTTTGTCTCTAAATTTTCAATTTTTAAAACTAAAAGGATTGCATGTCAATTGTAACACCAAAATCAACGAGGAAAGATTAGGTATAAACTGGGGAGAAATTTAGATTTGAAAAATCAAATTGAAAATTGCTGTCGAAGGAGTATTGACAATTTGACACAGACTAGCAAATTACAATAACTTTGTATAGATACTTATGAAACATTCCTTCATGGACTGGGGCATTTCAAGGTGTTATAATCAATACATTCACAAGGAGTTCGTTATTATAAATAATTATTTACCATTACCATAACAAAAGGTATTAAAAAAATGCACATTTAGCGAGAGAAAGTAAATTTACCTTTGTGCTGATAGTAGGAGTTGTTCTGCATCTTCATACTGGCTCCTCTCAATCAAAGAGCAGGCGGTGTTATATGCCAACTCATAGCTGCTGGTTGCTTTAACTCTCAAAGAGTCTAGTACTCCTTGCACTTCAGAAGCTTTTCCGGCAGAAACCAAACCAGCAACCACATTAATTTCCAATGACTCAATCTTAGACTTAAGAAGTTCAGCATATATATCAACACAAGCATCAACTCTTCCAAGACGGTATAATATCTGAGATTCTAACAGTGAAGATTCAGAAGTCTTTTCTTGTCCTTGCAGTTGCAGTAACTGCATTGCTTCTTCCAATTTATTTTGCCTGTAGAAACAGTATGCCTTTGCAAAGAGCATAATGACCGAAACCAAAGAAAATAAACTATCAATAACATGGCAGTGTAAAAAACACAAAAACAGGCATAAAAAGATAGCAATTCAACAACTCAATGAAGAAGCTAGGAGAACTAGACCTCAACGGAAGCTCAACCAAAACAGAAAACCCACAATCAGTTTATTATCATAACTCATAAGATAAGTAGAAGATTCAGAAACCACAAAGAAAATATTCATTAATCGCTGGGAATAAAAAATTAAGAAATATAATACTAAGAAAAAGTCAGTAAGTCTTTATAGCAACTAACATCAATATGTTTAATTCGGACAACATAGTAAAAACGCACCAGCTGATATCAATATACTATAAAACCAGCATTAGAATTTTCAGAAACGATGGGATTTTTTACTATATTCCAACAGTTTCACAAAACTTATAAGACAATAAATGATTTAAAATTCAAAAGACATCATCCCATCCTGTATAAGAAGCCTAACAATATCTCAAAAACAAAAACAAAAACAAAAATACATAGTGATGATTCAATAACTCAAAGACTGCTGATTGCTTGGTTGTTTTCAGCTCAGTAACTAAATAAACTCTCTGTTTCAAATAAATGACATGACCAACAAATCATCAGCAAAAAAAGGTTCAGGTGAGTACCTTTAAGAAGCTGAAATCAAAGGAAAACTTCTTCGATGATTCCTGAATGGCCCCAAGCGCTTCTTCAATCTTATCATTCTTAATCAAGGCCACAACTTTACAGCGTACAGCATCCTCATCGGCCGGCGAGATCGAGAACACTGCATTTCGACATCCACCGTATCAATTGACTTCCAGAATGCATGCAATTTACTAACTGAGATTGGGAAAGAAGAATAACAAACCTTGATCTGCGATTCTCACAGCTTGATCGTACTCGGCGCGCTCAATGTGGCGGCTGAGAGACGTGAACAGATCTTCGATTGGAACCGCTGGAGTCGCTGCGGTCGCCGGGGAAGGCTTGGGCTTGGCCTTCGGGGCCATTTTCAGGGATTCCAGAAACTTATTCTACTCTGTAGAGATTCCAAATATCTTTTGAAAATTGATGATCGGAAGCTATTGTATATTGTAACTGCTTCAGTCGTGAAATCAGAAAACCGGGAGACGAAGGGTTTGGGAGGGTGTGCAATGTTGGGCTGAATTGAGCCTGCCTTGCTTGGGCCTACATAGGGATGGCCTGAGTGGACCATGTACAGATTATGTCCTCCATATAATTTCTCATTTAAAATTTAAATATTGCTAAACTACTCCCTCTGGATTTTTTTATATTGGCACTCTTTCCTTTTTTAGATGATCTTTTTTTACTGATACATTTCTCTCTTGGTAAATCCTAGATTTTTTTCATCCACTAAATTTACATTTTACCCTCTCAATACAATCTTCTCCGCATATTTTACTTTTCAAAAAAAAAGTGTGTCCATTGTTTGGTGTCAATATTTTGGGACCAGAGGGAGTGTGTCATATGCTTTACTACCTCGTCCATCCCAACTCTATTTGCACAGAGAGGAAGAGGAATTTTTGTTTTTGCTTTGCATTATTTAATGAGTTAGGGTGATGTGGATAAGGAAGTGGGGCTATTGTTTTTGGGGTTGCTGGATCAGTTTGGCCTAGAATTTCAAACAAAGGGGGTCAATCCAATTTAAATAATGGGTAAATTTTTATAAATAAGTAAATAAAGTGTAGAGTTCAAGTTCAGATGGAACATCCCAAATAGGAAATAGTGCAAATAGAGTTAGGATGGAGGGAGTAACTTATACCATAGTCCATAATATGTGTATTATTGGTGTAGATTTCTTTTGAATGATAATGGTGTTAGATATGGTAAGTGCGAGCTAAAACTTCTTTAATACTTAGCACAAGACTCCAGAGTGATTTTGGGAAAGAAGTTCCAACGTCTAAGTTAGTACTCCGGCATACAATATGCTTATTATTGGGTTTTGAGAACACACATGATATAGTCATGTTTTTTCTTATTTATAGTTGATGTGAGAGATTTCTTCCATATGAGAGCAGATCTCAAGGCTGACTGGTTAAACTTCACTTTCTTGGGTGCCTACAAGAGAATCCTAGGTGATGTGGTATGGACTTCTTGAACTATGGCGGTGACCTTTGAGGGAGTATTTCCTAGGTTGATGCTCATGTAAAAATCTACCGGATTGGATCCAGGATTATGCTCTGATGCCAAAGTCAGTATTTCATACTGCATGTAGGTAGGTTTACTTGTTATCGCTTACCTTGGCTCTTTCATCCCTTCCCTATTTATATGGTTTGTTTCCTTATATCAAGGGCAGTTCATGCCCAAGTAAGGAACCTTTGCAAGTACCGACTTGGCGGCTATAATGAGCAATGATATCTGGATCGTGGTTAATGAAATGATCCTATGAAGTCACAACCTTCTGTGTGTGTTTACAGGTTGCTTGTTCGATTGATACTTCGAGGTGTCACCCTCAGTTCTCTATGGTAGGCACCTCGCTCGTTCATCTCACCAACTTACTTGCATCACCTATACCATCAGCCCCTATAATCACAAATGGATGAGGGTTTACGGTATATAGGTAAAAGGTAGAAGGCGGGGGATGTTTAGGATTCTGCATATCATTGTTCTTGCCTAGACTCAATGGTTCTTTGCCCTATATTTTTTCAGTATTACGAAGCTCTTTGCGGGTTATCGTTCGGATCAAGGTGGTTGAGCTGGATATTATGTGTTCACTATGATCATTATTGGGGTGCTGTGAACCAGGTACCTTTAGTTTCTTGAAACATGTCGTTCCTTTTGACTTTTTTGTTTTTGCTATTTTTATTAAGCTCTTTGGTAAGCGTGTCAGCTTAAGGCTCCTACTATACAAGGGGGTTGATGCCTTAATTTTTTTGCTGCGGGAGAATTTAACCTTTGGATCTTAAGACTGTTTTACGACGAAATAGGTAAATAATAATATGTCGACCCAAATAGGACTTGTAGACGGGGGCATAATAACCCTCATTTGTTCCAAAAGGTTCATCTTACAACCCCTTAATGATGAAAAAGGGCCAAAAAGTAACACCTAGTAGAAATTAGGTCTACAAAGGCAATAAAACACACATATAGTATTTCCAAACCAATTAATAAATATTTTTGATTCTACCTCACATATTGAGGCCTTCAAAAGAGCGTGCATCTTCTACCTATAAAATATATAGGCTTCATAATTTTAATGTTGTCTTGATCTATTGAAGAGTTATTACCAAAAGAATTGGGACAAAATTCCCTATTTCAGCCAAATTTCCAAACGCAGCTTCTACCTCTAATGAGAAAATGAGGCCTTCAAGAAAGAGAGTGCAATTTATTCTTCCACAGCAAAAATCCAAATTCAACTTCTACCTCTAATGAGAATGACGCCTTCATCTTGATATTTCAAACATGAGTTGCTTCTATCTTGAAATTGTACATTAAGGCCTTAATTTGATATCCAAGTTCTAACTTTCTAGAGATTCAAGGCCTTGAGTATAATAATTTTGGTACTACCTTGAGTAGAGGATCAAGGCCTTGTCAAAAATTGTAACATGTGATGCTTCTACCTTACAAGATTTCTAAGGCCTTCTTGGTTGCTTCTCTCCTTGACGAGTTCCATGCCTATGAGTGATCGTACTTGAGAAACATGAAGAGCAATAAGGCATAAGACGCCTAGGGGCTCTTCAAAAAGTTAGCATGATTAAAGATAATGGAATTCGGCTATAATTATGTCATGTATACCATACGTAGCAATTCTACAATCACCCAAGCAACTTTAAGTTAGTGGCCAAAATTTTAGCCATATCGCAGGCTTACAACGATCCGTCAAATCCAAGTCGTCAATTCATTAGAAAAACCCATGCCAAATCTGATACCAAACTAATTTTTGTTCTAAAACCTCTTTTTTATGCATTCATCCCACTACCAATTTTTTTGTAATTTTTAGCGAACCTTCTTCAGTGCATCAATCAACTTCTCCCCCATTTTAAAACTTTTTTTGGGAAACCCTCCTTCTGTTTCACGTTTTCCTTTCAACACTAGTTCAGTATCGGCAGAGTCTGATGCTTAATTTTCTTGTGCCTTAATGATTCTCATATTGCCTCAAAAAATAATAAACTTTCATACATTTATCAATATTTCATGATAATTCTTTCCACAGATTTTCTCAATTTTCCGGGCAGTCCTCCGTATACTTTCACATTTTTTCTTTCATCAACAACACGGTTTTTCCAGATTCTGACAATCAGGTTCCTGAAATTTTATGGCCTCAAAACTGGTTCAAAAATTATGAAAATTTCTAGAATACCTTCTTTAATCATCCCCTATGCCACCACAAATTTTCAGAATTTTCTGGGCACATCTTCTATGACACCTGAATTCTAAAGCAGTACCATATTCATCTTATGCTCAGCTTCAGCAATTAATTTCCAACATCCTTCTCTTCATGCTCTTTTACCTTTCTCATTTGTCTTTTCACCCTTCACACAACTCCAATTCCAAACAAGAGATTACTTGGAAATAGGCGATTAAGAATTATATAAACATCTCGAAAGATGAATGATAAAACTCTGCCTCGATCTGGCTCTTCCCTTCCTTAAACACTTTGTTCCTTTCAATCCAAATGTGATAAATTGTGGCCATTAACCCTAGCATCCCAGACTTCCTCCTTGGTGCTGATCCTTTGCATTCCCTATTGACCCACTTTATAGCACTCTGTAGTAAGTGGGAATCGCCAAACTTGCAGCCATTGACACACTTGATCCTAAATATGTTTAGTATATGAGCAACTATAAAATAAATGTTGGTTAGACTCCTCTTGCTGGTTGCATAGATTACAAGTTCTATCCATATTTTCATCTGTGGTTATCTTATCCTTTGTTCCAAGCCTTCCATGCAAGGCCAACTAAGCAATGGAAGAATGCGTAGGCAGTATGTGTACATTCCATATAGCACCATAAAATTTCCCTTCAGTGGAAGCCACGTCATTATACACGGCTGACCATGTATCTCGGTAAATAGCATTATATGCACAGCCCATAAATCCCTTACCATTTTCTCCATACCATGGCTTCATTATACTAACAATAATGCTCTTATAACATGTTTCCACCTTGTGTAACAATAAATTTCAAATTCTACAGAGCTGTTTTATGCACGCCGGAGTACCATATTTCAACAATTGATAATCATATATACTCACTCCCTTCAAGTAGAATAAATGTACCCATTTGACCCAAAGCGTCTCCTTTTTCAAGTGAAAATCCCATATTTATCGAGCAGGTGAAGATTTACTTCGTTCAACCAAAGTCCCTCATACCGAGTCCTTCATTTGATTTAGGTGAACAAACTTTTTCCACCAAATCTTATTCTTTTCTGGCCCTCCCTACAAAAACTCCCTACAAAGCCTCCCTACAAAGTCTCTGAAGTGTCTTCATAACAACACCTTGAATCGAAAATGATGAACCCAATATCCAATTGCACCCTGAGCTACAGACTTTAAAAGTTTCAATCTCCCAGCATAAGTGACGGAGATCAAGTTTCAACTAGTAACATAAATGAAGACATTCCACGTCTTGATCAAATATTCAAGGGTTATGTTCGTGATCCTCTAAGAAACATGGTTAGACCTATGACACGGTCTAGAATGAAGCTTAGA
>JAULKK010000012.1:13225817-13236923 GCA_032355705.1 Rubia peregrina | reverse complement strand
CTCCGACTGTTCTAGTCCCAGGGTGACCATAAACCGACTCATCCGGCTAGCAGTATATGTTAAATCCGGTCGTGTGTACACCATGACATACATGAGACTTCCAATGACACTTGCATAAGGAGTCTGTTCCATACCCGCTTGATCCTCCTTGGTCTTTGGCGACATCTTTGCAGAGAGTTTGAAATAAGCCACCAAAGGTGTTTGAACCGCATTTCCTTCGACATCCCGAACTTAGTCACCACATTCCAAAGATAGTCACATTGAGACACAAATAATTCACCGTATCTCCTATCATGTGTGATTTCCTCTGAATGACTTTCATTTCGAACTCACTACTCAATAGCCTTTTCAAGTCATGACCACATTCCTGTCTTTCGACGCTATCAACATGTCATCCACATATAGCAACAAGAATACTCCACAACCATTACGCCCCTTGAAATAAGCACAAGTATCATAATTGCTCTGAACAAAACCATTTCGAACTATGAACTCATCAAACCTAAGATATTATGGTTTCAGGGATTGTTTCAAGCCATTAAGAGATTTCCTGAGGAGACATACCTTTTCCTCATCTCCAACCTTGATGAACCCTTCCGGTTGAGCCATGTAGAAAAACTGTCTTCACATCCATTTACTCAAGCTCTAGATCATATTGATACGTGCTTCACCACGAGGGAGTATATCTCATCATAGTCAACTCTTCCTTTTGCGTGAAGCCCTTAGCCACCAATCTCGCTTTACACCTTGGCTTCTCAAACCCCATAACGCCTTCTTTCCATTTGAACACCCATTTACAACCAACCACCCGTTGGTCTCTAGGCTTGTCCATTAGTTCCCACATTTCATTTTTCTCAAGTGATGCCATCTCATCCTCCATTGCACACTTCCAAGGTTCATAATCATTTCTTTTCATCACCTTTAGATAAGATCTAGGTTCCGAATTATCCAACTCCTTGGCGGAAACCAAAGCAAAAGTCGCTAGATCGGAATAACCATACCTCTTCGATGCCCGGGTCTCTCTCCTAGGTCGGTCCCTTATCAAGTTGTATGATCCAAACCCTTGATCGTCGTTATGACCCCTTTCGCCTTGATCATCAACATCAACCTCCATATCATCAATGCCGTCGTCTTCACCCTCCCGATCTTCACTACTCTTCCCCAATAGCTCCACCTCAATTTTGACCCTTTCTATAGAAACCTCCTTGCTATCATTGGCCCCTTGAGTCTCTACGGTCTTGTGGTATTCAGACTCTTTAAAGATGACATCCCGACTATTGATGCACTTTGAAGCTCCACCGCCACTGTACAATAATTTCTTATCATTCATACCTTCCATGTATCCAAGAAACACACACCTCTTCGTCATAGGACCAAGCTTTCCCTCGCGTTGTTACATATAAGTCACACAACCAAACACACGTAAGTTGTCAAGTTTCGGAGGTGAATCACTACACACTTCTTCCGGCGTTGAACACTCTAAAGCCACCTAAAGACACCTATTGATCAAGTATGCCGTCGTGTTAACGGCTTCTCCTCAAAAAAATATTCGGCATACGGGCTTCAAACAACATGCATCTCACCCTCTCAAGAAGCGTCCGGTTCATCCTCTCCGTAAAGCCATTTTTATGGGGTTCCTCTAACGGTTCTATGCCTAACCATCCCTCCATCCTTGAAAAATCGGTTGAACTCATCACTCAAGAACTCCAAATCATTGTCCATAAAAAACTTCTCGATCTTCCTCCCATTTGGACCTCAACCATCTTCTTCCAATCCTTGAACTTACCAAAGGCCACATCCTTGGATTTCAAGATGTACACCCAAACCTTACGAGAATAACAATGAACATGATGGAGTACCTACATCCACCTTGAGTTGGCATCCTTGACGGCCCCCAAAAATTTGAATGCACAAAACTCAACATATCCCGAGTCACCTCTACGGAGTGAACATACATCACCCAAGTGGCCTTGTCATTAATGCAATTCTTGCAAAAATCTAGGTTGCCTAGTTTATCTCCCCCAAACAATCCTTGCTTACTCAACTCCTTCAACTCTCTTTCACATAGATGACAAAGCCGTTTGTGCCATAGGCTAGCCAAAGAAGTCTTTCGTGGCTCCACAAGAGCCGCCACACCACCAACCACCGTGATCCCTGCTGATAATCAGTATATGGTCGGAAAAAAACAGAGGCAAAAGGGTCGGAAGCACGGAGGCAGAAGGGACGGAAGAACAGAGGAACGATCTATGGTGGAAGAAGGGGCAGAAGGGACACGAGCTTTACGAAGAAAGGACAGTTATGATTTTTGGGAAAGAAATGGGGATAGAAATAACAATATTTTAGAAGTTAAGGGATCAAAAAATAAGAAAAAAATAAAGGGGGTAATTTAGTCATTCAAAATAAAAATTGGGCTGTAAGGAGTAATAAGGGGGCTGCATGAAGAAGATCCGATATGTTAACCGTTCAAAATCAAAATCTCGGCCCTCAAAAAACTAAAGGAGTCGTAAACTATTTTAATAACAGAGATCAGGCAAAATAAATCGAAGATGCATTCATTAAAGTGACGAATAAATCAAAAACATTTTGAAAGACATAACATGCATTATGATCTTGACAATTATCAGCCAAAACCCTAACCCTAAAATACAAATCGACCCAAAAAAGTGACATGAAAAGGTTCATTTTCAACATACTACAACACCCACCATTTTTTAAAAGATTACATATAAGCAACCAATTACACATAAGCAATATACTCTAAGACTAAATTAGGAGACATCACCATTAAATCTATTGAAGTTTAGTGGATCCTGAAACTCCATCCAATTAAATAGTTAGGGACGCCCTTTTGAGAACGCCCAAATACTCCACTACCCGCTGCCATCGAAATTGGAACCACCACGATCTCACCTTCATCAACAATATGCAAGTTGGAAAATCACTACGAGGACCACCAACACAGTCTCATAACGTTGTGTAAATTAACATGAGCGAATGATAAATCGATGCAAAAAATTACTTCTAATCTAAACGAAATCATCACATTTAACTTGAATCACAATAGTTCACCAATAAATCGAAAGATCTAACAAGAACAACATCAAGCTCGGTGTTTAAACCAAAATGACCACAAAAAAGTCCAATTTGAGGACTATATTACAGATATAAACACATTTGACCACCTTTTGACATCATAAATGAACATGAACGAAAGGTAAATCGAAAAAAAACATGACTTCAAATCTAAACGAAATCGTCATATTCAACTGGAATCATAATATTTCACCAATAAATCAATCGGATCTAACAAGAAAAACATCAAACTCGGCGTTTAAACCAAAATCGACCACATAAAAGTCCAATCCAAGGATAATATCACAGATATTAACACATTTGACCAACAAATTTTTGAAAAACAATAAACAAACTTACGGATTCAAGGACAAGATCATAATTAGGTTACAAACAAACAATGATCGAGTAAAAAAGAGAGAACAAAATGAAGATTTACTGGAAATGGTTGAGTTTCAGAGGAAAAGAGAGGATAAGGGAGAAGAAAATGTGGAGATTGAGTGGAAATCTAGAGGATAAGGGAGCATTGGAAAGAATAATGGAGCGTTGAGAAAAAGGAATAATTGGAGAGTGTAAAAGTTAATGACATGCATGTGATAGGAGGTGTGTGAGGCAGTACATGCATATTAATGGAACGCGTAATGCCTTAAACCACAAAACTCTAATCCAAATTAATTTAGCTCATAAGCCAAGTAATTACTTTCAAGTTCAAGGGTACCGTCAACCAGGACCGGCCCAAAATCAGTGTGGGTTGTGCGTCCGCGCTGAGCATTTGAACAAGATATAGTATGGTAATATATGTAATAATGAAATTTTAATCTTAATTTAGAATTGTTAAAGTGGAAAGTTTAAAAGGATATTGAATAAGTGCTTTTTTATTTTTACTTTTCTAATAATAACACTTTTCTCATTTAAAATTTTAAAGTAACCATTATTATTTTGTGTGTATGTAAAATCATAAGGTTTGGAGTATAATTCATCAGAACTGGTGCACAATATTGTCCGATTAGAGGATGATTCAAAAGATATACTTATTGTATTTCAAGGATTGTCCTATATCCTTGTGAGTCGTATCTTGAAAAACGGTATTTTAATAAGTTATGAAAATATTAAGATTTAAATTGCAAATTAGAAGAAATCAAGATAAAATTTTTGAGCTGCATTAATTGGGTCTTAAACTTATAACTATTCAATGTTGCATAGTAAATTTTTTATATTGCAACTAAAATCTTCTACATTTCTATAATTATAATTCAACACCATCTTTTCATATTCCTATGGAAAGACGGTGTTTCCCAAGATTTTTCCTATCCCAATTATATTGTACTATTTTTAGTACATTAATTTTTTTTTAAAAAAACTTACAAAGTGAGCCTTCCCGCATTACACTTCAGCACATTCCAAACCTCAATAAATATGAAAGATGTATCTTTGCATATTTTGAATCAACAAAAGAAAAAATGTACAGAGGGGACCAAAACAATTTCTCGCACAGGGCCTTGAAATAAATTGGACCGATCCTGCAGTCAATTAATTATTTTTGGACTGTTTCAACTTGTGTTATTTAAGGTGTGACAATTCATAATGAAAAATGAGAAATTTGAGTTGGGATGGAGGGAGCAATAATACTAAAGTGAAAACATACACTTCCTGTCTCAATTTAAATTGTACAATAATCATTATTACGCAGTTCAAGAAATATATTTGTCCGTTAATATGTTTAACTACGTATAATAACATGAAGTTAAAAGTTGATATTTAAAACCTACTTGTTACGAAGAATTCAACTATACCACATATAATAGTATTATTATTTATATATATACATATATTCAAATATGCGGTCAAAGTTTGATAGAAAACCTACCTACTTGTCAGAAATATACGTTTGGATCCTTTTGCTGCAAATATCGGAAACGGAGATTATTCAAGTTGGAAGAGAGAAGGAGATGCAAATTTATAGCTGCCGCCATGTAAAGCAAAATCCGACAAAATGACACTTACTCCTATTCTGAGAGGAGTTTGGACTTTGAATGCCAACATAAAAGCTGCGGTGAACAGCGGGCACCCTCAAAATGCACTCCTCCTCTTCCGCCAAATGAAGTTATACGGCCTGGGCCCCGACCACTTCACCTTTCCCTTGGTAGCAAAAGCCTGCGCCAAGCTTTCCGACTTGAAATACGCTGGAATCATTCACCCCCATATTCTCAAGTCCCCCCACCATTTAGATATCTACGTGCAGACAGCTTTGGTTGATATGTACGTCAAATGTGATGATGTTGGCAGCGCTTACCAACTGTTCGACAGAATGCCTGAGAGGGATGTTACTGCCTGGAATGCGATGCTTATGGGTTTTGTGCAAGTGGGTTTTGTTGATAGAGCCTTAAGTTTGTTTCAAGAAATGATTTTCCACGGGTTTAGGCCGGATTCTGTTACAATTATGGGGTTGACGCAGCTGGCGTCTAGTTTGAACCATGTTAGATTGTTGAATTGTTTTCACTGCTTGGGGATCAAACTCGGTTTAGAAGCCGCTGTTTCAGTCGCTAATACATGGGTAGCTGCCTATGCGAAATGTGGTGATTTGGCGTCGTCTGAGGCTGTGTTTAATGGGATTGATTTTCACTTTGTAACTGTTGTATCTTGGAATTCCATGATTGCAGGATGTACATATGCAGGGGAAGGGTTGAATTCCATCCTTCTATACAAGCAGATGTTGGATGGTGGATTCAGGCCTGATTTGAGTACCATTCTTAACCTGCTTGGATCATTTGTGAAACCTGATGCTTTGTGTCAAGGTAAGTTGATCCATTGCCATGGATTGCAGTTAGGTTGCTTTTCAGATGTTTCTCTGCTTAATACCCTCCTTCACATGTATTCTAAATGCAGAGACTTAAGCTCCTCCAGAAGTGTATTTGATTCTATTCTATACAAAACTTGCATTTCTTGGACTGTCATGATAGGTAGTTATGCCCAAAATGGGAAGTTAGAGGAGGCCATAGCCCTGTTCAATTCCATGGAAGCTGCTGGGGAGAAACCCGATATAGTTACCGTGACATATTTGATTTCAGCCTGTGGCCAGGTTGGAGCACTTGAGACTGGGAGATGGATAAACAAGTATGCCGTTTCAGCAGGATTAAAAAGTGACCTTATGGTATGCAATGCGCTGTTGGATATGTATGCTAAATGTGGAAACATAAAAGATGCTGAGGAAATCTTCTGTACGATGTACGAGAAGACTATTGTTTCTTGGACTACCATGATTTCAGGATATGCGCTAAATGGAGAGTCAAAGAAAGCTCTGGAATATTTCAATCTCTTATTGAATTCAGGGTTGAAGCCAAACAGCATTACGTTTATTGCAGTTCTTCAGGCTTGCGTTCATGGAGGTTTATTGGATGAAGGATGGAAATTCATGGAAATGATGATTGGTAAATATAAACTAAAACCTAGTTTAGATCATCATGCCTGTATGGCTGATCTACTTGGACGTCAAGGAAAACTGAAAGAGGCATTAGAGTATGTTGAACGTATGCCCTGCAAACCTGATGCAGGCGTTTGGGGAGCATTGCTTAGTGCTTGCAAGATACACCGGAGCTCGGGCATTGGTGAGTATGCAACAGACCGTCTTCTTGAGCTGGAACCCCATGCTGCGGCTCCATACGTTGAAATGGCCAACATATATGCTTCTGCAGGCAGGTGGGATAGTGTTGCTTCTGTTCGCTCAAAGATGAAAGGCAATCAAGTGAGGAAGTATCCTGGGGAAAGCATTGTTCAAGTGGATGGAAAAAGCTGTATTTTTAGAGCTGATGACAGACAACATCCTGAGGGCTTCCTCGTGGATGAAGTATTGACATGTTTGGAGTTGCACTTCAAGGAAGAAATAGGTTCACTGAAGCGGATGCTTTTTGGTGATGTTATTGTGTTTGGATTGTGATTTTTCAGATCATTCCCATCCAATCTCAACCTTGCAAAGCATAATGATTTTAGTGTTCCGTTTGAGGGAATACTAATAGTGCCACTTTTGTAAACAGATGTGAGTCTACCTCAAGGGGCTGTTGTAATTTTGGTGTCGGCAGATGTCAGTTACTTCCTCCGTCCCATCATAAGTGTCCTGTTTTTTCCTACACGGATACTTATGCGTGCTGATGTGATCGAAAAAGTAAGGGATTGATATGAGTTGGTCAAATGTCAGTTAAGTATAAATTTTAACTCAAATAAGGAAATAAAATCCTTTGATTGAGACAAACGAAAATAAAAATTAGAAACTTTATGCTTTAGCATCTGAGTCACAAGGTCAAATTGGCATTGAAACTTTATGTACATACAATGTCTTGTGCTATATTATAAAGTTAAATTAGATATAGGGTTCCAAATGTAATTTAAGAAAGTTTGAGAGAGAAAGAGGGATGTGGGTGCAAATACCACTTTTGGGGGGTGGTGGACATAAATAATTATGAAATTAATGACTCCGGGTCATAAGAATCTCGCAGAACAAGAATCCAGGTCAGAATAATTCATGGATCATTTTTTCCGCATTTTCGTGCAATGCCCTGGTTTTTGCTATCAGACTTGATATTTCATTATCAGTACTTAATGTTTCAATCATATATTGTGATATTTTTTCATAAACTTTTTTCCCCAGTAAAATCATGTGTTTTAAAGTTAAATTTTAATTTTTTATTGTAAATTATCGTGTATGCATGTTAATTTTTTGGCACTATATACATGTTGACACTAGTTATTTTATTTTATTATCTTATATTTTAATTTATAATTTATACTTTTATTTTGATTGATGTGTTGATTTTTTAGCGTGTCCTTTTAAAAATTGATATTGATGTTTTGTTTTTGAAATATTTATATTTTATTTTGTGTATCCTTGATATTTCAAAGTTGAGAGTTAGTTTTTGAAAATTTTAAAATGATGTTTTGTTTTTGTAATAATTATATTTTATTTTGTGTATCCTTGATATTTCAAAGTTGAGAGTTAGTTTTTAATTTTTTTAAAATGATGTTTTTATGTATGGGAGAAGTGCAAAAATAATCCTATAAGATTGAGAAAGTGCAGGAATGACCTTGTAAAATCTAAAAGTGTAAAATTAACCCTAAATCTTTAAGCAACAGTGCAGATATACCCAAATTGCACTATTTTGACATTGATCGGCTAAATTCAGGCGTTGAACTAATATGAAAAGACAAAAATACCCCTAAATTTAAAACTAAAGTCAAGGACCAAATCACACATATAGTTCTTCATTTTCCTCTTCAAGACTTCCTCCAGCACCACTACTGCTGCCGCTACTGATCGAAATTTGAGTCTCATCGAAAATTTCTGGTGAAATTTCCCCTGTCCTCCTTCGTCTACCCCTGTTCTCCTTCGTCTGGTGAAATTTCTGGTGAAATGAATCCTTTTTTTAATTTTTTTTAAAGATCCAATCAATTAATGACACATGGCATACGGTGCCAGATTTCATCAATCAATTGAAAAATTAAAGGGAAGAAAATGGCAAATTTTACATGAACGGTTACATTTGTTTCTGTCAGCAAAAACGTGTTTTTTTGTTATTTAAAAAATAATCACCAATACATATATATTTTTAAAATTTGTCTATAAATAGAAACTGACATTGAATAAGTTCTCAAACCTCTTTGATAGTTAAATTTTTGCTTTTCTTCACCTCCGGCCAAAATTTAAGTTCATTTTTTTTGAAAGTTATTGAAAATGGATTCAAACTATTCAAATTTTCACCTCCAATCGACGAATCCAAATTCATTAATTCCAGGTAATCTGTCGTAGTAAACTCCACATTTTAGTGCACCACCTATGCCTTTTTCATCTCCTCCATACCCAAATTATAAGTACGCGTAATTTCCAAACTACTCTACACAAAATCCACATGAAACACATGTAGTATAATGAGAACATGTTTCCATCACCATTTCCTACTCACGGGTCACAAGGTAACAGGGTCAATTTGAATGGCAAGGGAGCGATCAGTATGCAGGACATGGAGGTGGCCAGTGCAGTTTGCATAGTGGTGGTTGTAGTTATAAACCTAACGCTGTTAGGGTTACAGATGAAGAGGAGGAAGTTGAGAACGAGAAGGGTTTTACAAGAGGCTCTCAAATGCCGAAGAAAATTCAGTTGACTTAGAAGTTGACAAAGTGCTAATGAAAGCATGGCTCATCGGTCAAAAGATAGGTACGAATCAAAACAATGTAATGTTTTGATTTTTTTTTGGAATGTGTGAATAAGAAAATAGAGAAAGTCAGTACATCACCTCTAGCAAGGGTCAGCAACAAAAAAAATTCAAAAGAAGTTGGTCAGTACATTGCATTTTGAGCATTGTCACAAGAAAATATTCTAATAGGAAGGGGAACGAAGATATCCCAAATGAAACCATCAAAATTTTAAACAAGATCGGAATCATAACTGTAGTATGCTATATGTATACAACATTCTATGTGAGGTTCCAAAGCTTCGGTCTCAACATGTACCAGGAGAATCATAAGCATGGAACACAAATAGGCAAACTCCAAATGACCAAAGTAATCTGAGAAGCAGAAAAAACTTAAGGTTGAACAAAAGAGGCACTTATTCAGGATCAACTCATGAAATCACACCTGGTAGTGTAGACACCCCAAACCTATGTCGCTATCGATGTGTATTAAGGAATAGTAATATTACTTGTAATTGTAATTAGATTAGAATTCCGTTTCTAGTCTGGTGTAGGTCTTTTGTACAAGTATATAACGTACCCCAGAGCATGAATACAAACACACAATTATTACCCCGTAAATTCTTAAAGCTACCAGAGCCTAAAATCCTGAATAAAAATTTCCCGCTGCCTAGCTGGAGCCACCACCACCGCCGATCAACAGCTGCGTGTCACCACACGCGTCGCCGCCAATCGTCGGCCTTCTCCGACTACTTGCCGATCGCCGCCTCGCCGTTGCCTTCTTCGGTAGCCGCAATCATCAGCTGCCCTCCAGATCCGAATCTGAGTCGCCGTTGTCGTATTCTCCGTCTATGCATTAGCTTCATGCGCAGCCGGTTCTTCTCGCCGCTGCTCTACGTCCGTCGATCCACTTTTCCTGCTGATCCGCAACCATGTCTGCTCCTGGTTCTAGTTCCGATGCCGCCGAACAAGCCCGCATCGCTGCTGAAGCCGAGGCTACTAAACTGCAAAACCTCAGTGTCACCGATGTGATTGCAGTTTTACTCAAACAGTTGCAACTGCAATCTGGCACTGAGGGATCTGTTCCTACGGGTCGTTCTATGCAAGGCCCTTACTTCCTTAGTACTTCCGACGACCCGGGTTTGTCAATCTGTCTCATCATACTTAAAGGAGAGGAGAATTACCTGGAATGTTCTAATGATATCTACGGTGGTATGCTTGCTAAGAAGAAGAATGGTTTCATTTATGGAACCATTACTAAACCTATAGACAATCATCCCGATGCGGTTGAATGACCTGAAATTAATGCTACCATGGTGTGTTGGGTTTTGCAAACCTTAGATCCACCATTACGTTCTTCTACCAGTTACTATCCCATGGTGAAGGAACTGTGGTATGATCTAAAGGTGTGTTTTAACCTTAGGAATGGTCCAAAAATTCTGTAGATGGGTGAAGATATTCATAACTGTCGATAGAATAGTCAGGCCGTTGCCATTTATTTTGGCAACATGAAGAAGCTGTTTGGTTATTACAACGCACCCCGACCTCCTTTAGTTTGCACCTGTGAAGCTTGTAAGCCTCGGTGTACTTTCAACCATGCTGCCAACGCCTTCCTAGAATATGAGAAAGATATGATCTACCAGTTTCTCATGGGTCTTGACGAAGGCTAGCATACCTTGCGATCCAACATCATGATCACTGATCCACTTCCCCCGGTCATACGTATCTATGCTCTTGTTGCTCAGGAGGAGAATCACAGATCCGTTATTCGTTCTCATGAGACTTCAACTGACTTAATGACATATATTGCATGGCGCCCACTAACTTTGGGTTCTTCGCCAGCTGGTCTCACTTC
>JAULKK010000012.1:13193243-13205450 GCA_032355705.1 Rubia peregrina | reverse complement strand
AGATTCTCAAAAGTAAATTTTTGTTTGCCGTTATTATACGTAGTTAAACATATTAACGATTAGACAAGTTTCTCGAAAAGCGTAATAATAATTGTTGTGCAATTTAAGCTGGGATGGAGGGAGTAACGTTAAATGTACCGTTTGAGTTTGGTCGAGGAATTAACCAATTTGTACACGTCGTGCCTCTGTTGGGTTCTTTTGCCTTTTCAATTCTCCACCCATCTGTACTCCACGGCGGCGAAAGCTTCATTCGATCATACATCTATTTTGTGTTTTGTTGCAGGTTTGGTTCTGGGTTACTTTTTGGCGTCGAAAAAATGGTGTGTACTGTTGGTTTAGGGTTTTTTTTTTGAAAAGAAAAGCAGACTTCTTCTTTCTACTCTTAATTTTCATACAATTGTGATACTCGCTTTTGGGGTTTGTATTTCAGCTGCCGCTGTCTCTGCTTAAGACTGCTCAGGGGCATCCAATGGTAAATATTTGTGTCCATTAGTTATGAAAAATTCGGACCACTAACTTTGGAACAGTGCTGTGTAGGTTGATGTTTTGTGGAATACTTATTTTCCTGTTTTTGCATTGTTACAGCTTGTTGAGCTAAAGAATGGAGAAACCTACAATGGTCACCTAGTGAATTGTGATACTTGGATGAACATCCATCTTCGTGAAGTCATCTGTACATCAAAGGTGAAATTTTTCACTCATCTTTATTCTGCAAGTTGTGACATGCTAGAATGCCGTCGATGTGGCTAACTACTAACCAAAATTATGTGCAGGATGGAGATAGATTCTGGAGGATGCCCGAATGCTATATTCGTGGAAATACCATTAAGTATCTGCGAGTTCCAGATGAGGTATGCTCGATTCAGATTCATGGATTAGATGGTTATTTGTTCTTTCTTTTCCATCAGAAATACTGCATGATGAACTTCATCGTGTTGAATAGCTATAGCCGACATTATGATGACTAAGAACTTTGATGGTGGGTGGTTTGGATTATATAATTAGTGACATTCTGGCTCATGATAAAATGATGTTTAATTTCCCCGTCGTAGTGAAAATGGAAAAGCCTCTAGTAGTTGGTACTTTGGGGTATTAGATCAAAACAACTTGAGGACTCTGTATTGGCTTTTGAATTAGGCTTTCCTGAAATCTGGGGGACACATAAGCAGTTCGCTCTTTCCAATTGCTGAAACCCTTATTTGGCCAATTATTACTACTGCTAAATTGTGTCTCCCCAAGTCATATATATATATATATATATATATATCTGTTTACTTAACATTTGTATAACTTTTCCGCTGATCTCTACTAAGTACCAACTAGTTCTGTCCCTACCCCTGCTTGTATTGATTAAGATCTAACGTATTTATGCATTTTCTGACCCTGTAGACAGGATATTGTTCATGAATTGACACAGTTTTGAATTATGTGAAATACTCCATCCTTTTATGATTGCTAAGTATCCCTTTTATGGAAGTTCCATATTAATTACTACATACCCATTTTTACAAACCATTCCCCTCTGAATTGTCGTTGGCTCTTGGGTAAATGTGGTCCTCATTTCCCTTCTTTTCCTCCCCTACAATCTATCACCAAGAGAACAGAGGAAGTATATATAGGCAACTTTGTAGAATGTAGCAATCAGATAAGAGTATTGAGTTGTTTAGCAAAGATAATGGATATATCATTCACATGTCACATCATGGATGATACAACTTGCGTCCTTGCATTGTTAGGGAGTTATTTTTCTGTAATGTAAATGATGATATGAAGAATAGATGCGGAATATCACTAGCTTCAGGGAAACATGAAGTCTCAAAAAATATTGTGAATTTGAGCATGTTTCCAACACCTGGAAGTGATCCACATGACCATATTTAGGTTTATGTATCTGCTACTATGAATCTTTGGTTGAGGGTGATGTATATAAGCTTCACAATAGGCTTGCTCTAGATTACTTGGGTAGTCGTGGAATTTGTGGCTTCTAAATAGAATACACCTCCTATAGAAAACTTTGCATAGATCTCAAGTATATTTCTAGTATGTCTATGAATTCAAAATAGTTCAAGTATATATATTTTTCTTGATTTTAAAAGAAATATCATAGATCTCTGAACTTCATTTGGTTGCTGATGATGAATTTGTGTTTGTGTGAATCTTGTTGTCGCAGGTGATAGATAAGGTTCAAGAAGATACAAAGAGTCGTGCAGGTACAGTTTTGCTTGATTATGAAGTCAACTCTCTGCATGAACACTTATTAGAGAGAAACTGTCTATCTTTCATAGCTGTTATGCCAACCCTTGAATGTGATTAGTTCTATAATTGATCATTTATTGTTTCTGCTGAGTTCAGATGCCCTGTAGGTGAGTTGAAACTCTGAGCTTATTAACTTTTATGCTATCAGTCATTTGAAAGTGCATTTATGGGTGTGAATATTCTCTGATGTATTGTGAGTAGAGATTTTTGTCTGACTATTCAAATGATCAATCTTACAGTAGGTAGAATAGTTGATGATTGAATATGTAGGAAGTTCATGTATTAGTTTTGTTGTGGTTGAAAATGTAGAAGTTTATTATTCATATTCAATTTCTTGCACCTCTCCTGAGGATTTAGTTATGGAAAGAGGATAGAGTGAAGGATATTGCTAAGTGTAACTTTGAATGAAAATAATTAGTTGCCACATGCTAATGGATCTACCACTATACAAGTTTTATTGCTATGTATAGAGCCATGAATAACAAAAACTATTTGTGTTTCAGTGACATGATTGGGTTCAGGAATAAGTTAGACGCAGGTACTTGTATCTCTAATGTATGTAGGTTATATTTTGTACATGTTTGCAGATAGAAAACCACCTGGCGTTGGGCGAGGAAGAGGAAGGGGGAGTAGGGAAGATGATGTTGGTGGAAGACAGGGAAGAGGAATTGGACGTGGGGTAGACGATGGAACTGCTAGAGGTGGAGGCAGGAGCAGGGGAGGACCTGGGGGCGGTAGAGGTGGGGGACGGGGACGTGGCTTGTAATTTTACAGTTTGAGAGATCTGAGTTGCCGTATTTTATATGGCATGGCTTGTTCGCCATGGCTGGGACGGGACGGGACGGGGATGAATATGGGTGCTTGCTAAATTTACTTGGTGTGTAATATGAGGAGAATGGGTGGACGGGTTGGTTTACTTTTGGGTTTTGTTAGGGTAACGGTTGGTCCTTTAAAGGGTTTCTATTCACTCTCTGGGTTTTCTCTGGACCCAGGACCAATAGGTACTCTTACAACTACAACACATCCCCCAACCCCACATGCACGTAACTGGGTAGAAACTGCTCAGGCGAACGC
Source organism: Rubia peregrina (assembly GCA_032355705.1). Lineage (NCBI taxonomy): Eukaryota > Viridiplantae > Streptophyta > Magnoliopsida > Gentianales > Rubiaceae > Rubia > Rubia peregrina. The sequence continues at coordinate 13,202,120 of JAULKK010000012.1, read as the reverse complement.
GGATGGTTCACACCATACCACCTTCAATCGGTACATCACAAGTAGTACAAGTCAAACACTTCGCAACAAGTCAAAAATTGATGGGAGTTCAGGTGACAAATCTGCCAGCATTTTGAAAGAAAACTCAAACATCGTAGGCAAAAGAGATTTACATATCGAAATTCTGTAGAAAATCATTCATGACGACGGATACAACCACTACATCAGCACTAACAGTATTGAAGACTCAGCTACAAACTTGGACTTCCACAGAAAAAGCTGTCATTATCGGGCCTTGCTTCATCAACTCCAGCATCCATGCAAAGTGAACATTGCACCTACCTATCTTTGATACATGCTTGAAGTTCCTCCAAACTGAGTGGGCCGAACAAAACCTGCAAATATTCATGCAATGGGAAAGACTACCCAGAGTCATTTAATGATGCCCAGTACAACCTGTCAACCTTACACTGACGCCAGTCAAGATCCCATTCTATCCCTGACATGAGAGGAAAGTTGCGAACACACCCATGATTAGAATATCATAAGTGCTTTTATCCAAGATACCTATAAAGATTACAAGCAGCATTCGCAACCTCATAAACGAACTAAAAGGACCCTTGAGTTTTCAGGAGCAAGTGAACCTATGTTCTCGCATACTCAAGAAGACCAAAGCCCACAACCCTTAAATGGCCAATCTTATCTCGTTCTGTTTCACCTCCTCCATGCACAAGCGAAGACGATAACGAGCACCTTCAAGCTCAAACCTAAGGCTATCAGCCTCTCTGGCTTTAAGTTCAAGCTCCCTCAAGCGGGTTCCAAAGATGACAAACAATCCAAAACCTACAAACAACAAAAAAAATATTTACAACACATACCACCACCACACGACTTTTAACATAATACCACATTATTATGTATCAACCCATCGAAGATTATCGTTGGGATATGGTCAGCGAACCAGACAAGGAGGAGACACTTTTACCCTCCTCTTCAACATAGCAATCAGTATGCTGCTTTTTCTTAATGGACTCCATGTTACCTTCAAATAGATAAACTAGAGAGCCACAAAGACCTTTTAAAGGAAATTATCGTTTACAACCATTGCCTTAATCCTCATACGAGCTCCCAGAATTGGACAAATGATTAGTTGTTACTATCGAAGCCTCCAACATAATTACAAGTGATGGACCGGAAGAACACATACCTTCAGCGTTAGGCCCCAACTTACGCCGGTGAGCAACAACCAACCCAAGAAATGAAATTCCAAAAAGGACCATACCTATAAAAAAACAAAGGAACGGAGGGCTAGACTGAAACTTCACAAGCTATCAGAAACCTGTAGTAAAAAATTCATGGAAACAAATGTAACCAAAGCACCACCCAAGAAATACATCCCACATACCTAATATAAGGGACAAGACACGATCACAAAGGAAGCACCAGAAATAGGGAAGCAAGACAACCCCAGAGTTCAGAACCACTAGCTCAAACACAAAGGGAGACAGTAATGAATTACACCCAAAGCCCAAACCTATTTATAAAGAGGGAACACTCCATGCACAATCCCAAATACACTTAACCGACTCAACCGTCAGCAACTCAAATCCACGCATAGTAATTGAAAAGGCACCAGACAGGTAGAGTTTCAAGAAAACCAAACGCATCGGCTATAGTGCCTATATAGTTATTACATCTACTGCATAATTCCAGTCCAACCATCTCAACATACACGTTTACCCATGAAGGGTCTCATAACATTTCACACACATGAGTTGGACGAACACAAAAGGTTCCCTCCACGGTGGCATCACGCAGCAGCATAAACCGTCTTTTCTCCAGCCCGAAGTTCATATCAAACCAGACCCCCAACCCTTCATGGCTAGGGAGGCTTATGGTATAGGCAAGGTATGTGCGCAACCACAAAACTGGCCCTGGCCATGTAGAACACAAAAAAGGTTCCCATGTCAACGAAACAATAACAACACCTCGTAACTTTGCCCAAATCGACAATGCACAAAACATGCATCTGGCCATAGCCACATAAATCTATCACATTATCTACAATCTAAGTAACTTGGCCTATCATAGCCACAACGATGGCCTTGATGAATATGCCCTACGTGGGCACATAATGCCAGGAATATAGGGAGAAATAAATAGCCAAGGGGTGAATGAACCCAGGTAAGTGATAACAAGAGGAAATAATCATACACATAGTTCCTCAATACTAATTTGGCATCGGATATTTTACCCTGAATCCAGTCCAGGAGGTTTATGTAAGAAAGAAAAATCTAGCACTCAACGTCAACAGAGGTTTCTCCATTATCCTAAGAGTTCATACCACATAAATATGCATTAAAACATGCATTTATTGTTCCATACATGTTTACAACTAATGTTCACAAGCTTATTTTTAAGGAACATATATTACTTTCCTAATCGAAAGAAGAAGGGTTGGATATGATATTTGTACTCGATGACGACTCAGAAAATTGGTTGTATGGACCAAGAGAGGATCGACTACGTACGCAAAATCCTAGGGAGTGGATAATAAATTATTAGTTTGTGCCATACATTGAGAGTTTATGGTTAGGATGTTCATGTCATTTGATAATATCCTTTTTAGAAATATTTTAAGGTACATGTATTTACAAGTGTAGGGACCATTGGAGATTAATTTTTACTTTCCATGAAGAAGTGTGTTTACTGGATGGATCCCCTACACTTCCAACCATTCGAAGTGTTTATCAAAATTTTGAAAGGCTGCCATTAATGACCCTAGTGATAAAAGGGATATGAGTTTGAACGTGATCCAAATCAAGGTGTGAGTTTCTCCATGTGTTATTCTATATACTTTATTTACCTATTATTAGGATTTTCATAACTTGCATTTCTATATATCAGTACAAGAAACAAATGAAAACATGGGAGTGTGGTTATTACATAATGTTATACGCAGTGGAGTGCGTTCAATATGTACGGTTGGATTACCTAGAAATTGATGGAGTAAGGATTAACTTCTTCTTTTTCACCATTTGGTCTAACACAATTTTTCACTGATATTTATTACTATTTTGCTATTCTGAGTTTTTTCCGAAGGTATACAGGCCGTATTCACAAGATGATATCAATATCACAAAATATTGCTTGGCTAGGCATTTAGTACATGCCCGCTCAGCGACTCTAGTAAAATCCTAACGTGGTAGAGTAACACACATGAGCATATAATGATGACATGAATTGTGCGGAATAGAACTTACGCTATTTCTATACCTATCTATAGATTATTGATTCCTTAGCATTGTCTATATTTTTGTTAGCCTGTACGATCATGTCGTGTACTCCCTCCTCTCTCTTTTTGTCTGTTTCACTAATAACTTCTTATTTCTAATCTTTTAACATTTAGCCATAAATATGTGGTCATAACTCTTCCTTTCATTTGATTTATGTGGGCTCACTGTCATCACCCATTAAAAAGATATCACATAGACTTGATTTAAACTTTGTGCAAAAAGTAATTAGGAACTTATTAGTGGGACATAGAGGGTATTTTGTTACAAAATGAATCCATGATTCGAGACTATTTTGGGGCAAAATTACGAATAAAATAGATATGTTCACCACAAGACCCGACAACACTTCCGAACTCAGAATCTTATCCCCATCATGTATTGACATTTCCATCAAAGAACTGACTGTCGGCTTCGAACTTGGAACCTCCAGGTCCGAAATATCTTCCAATTTTGGAACAAAGAGTGATTTAAATCATTATTTTTGCGTCAAAATATTGAAACGGACAAATATTAATCCATGATGCTGGTACTATTTAAAGGCAATTATGGAACTAGGATACTTGTTCCTGGTATCGAAAGTTGGATCATCTTCCGGTACCTGAACATGTTAGATGACCCAAGCCAGTCACCTCGGGTTCCAAGTTTGGAACCTATTAAAGGCGGTTATTACCCCCCCCCCCCTTTTAAAGACAAAAAATAACCGCCTTTAATGGCATTTCTCAAAGGTGGTTAATCGGGGATGATTAAAAGCGGGATGAGAGAAGTCATTTTCAAAATGTCTTCTCTCATCTAATAGAACCTCCTTTAATTCTCCCTTCTCATGCCTAGTGATTCAACCTCATATTTATAGTATGTGTTTAAACTTTTAGATCGTGATCTTAGAAACTTAGTCATCAGACACTACAAAAAAGATAACCTTTTGTGACAAGCAAAATGTGTCGCTTATCACTAATATAGTGATGCAAATGTATTTTTACAATATCACTTGCATCATTATTTATTGTGTAATGAATACCCATGTAAAAAATTAATTTGTAACTTGGTAGTTTATATATAAGACATAAGTTAAGCATCGTAAATAATTTGTTGTAATTATGAGACATATTAGAAAGTGCTACGTATATGTGACAAAGGAAGGGACACATGAAAGTAATGATACAACTGTGCCACAACTTTGCAACAAATTCCAAATTATGTTGTCTAGATTTGACATTTCAATAAAGTGTCGTATATATTTTGTCGTAATCTTGAGACATTATCGAAAGTGTCACATATATCAGAAGAAATACGAGACATTAAAGATATGACACAATTGTGCCAGAAATTTGCAACAAGTTTATAATTATGTCATCTAATTGTGACATTTTTATAAAGTGTCATAAATATTATGTTGTAATTTGGGAAACTAAATTATGTGTCGCATATGTGTCACAAGAAAAGTGACATAGCAAAGAAGTGACATAAAAAGTTCACAAATATATGACATGTTGGCATAAGTGGGGAAAATACACAACATTTACACATTCATCGCATGCATAAATGTAGCAAAAGGTCAACTTTATTGTATAGATTCACTCGTTTTACCTTGTTTGCATCACAAGAATATGTTGTATGGTGCTACCGAAAACTTATTTTCTTTTAGTTCGTAATTATAAAAACCTAACATTTGTTGAATTCGATTTATTTTTGTTTTGTATACAATAATCATGTTGTTTTTCAGATTTGTCAATTTCTATTTTTAAAAGATATAAACATCGCAACATGATAAATCAAACAATTTTTTTATTGAAGACTAGAGTTTGTAAATTGATTTTGTACCTTTAAAAAATATATATATAAATCATCTCTAGGTCGAGCGTTTATAGGGTTGTCATCCCTTTTCTATTAAACTTATTTTTGCAGAGTATACAGTGACAACATAAGATATGAGGTAAATCCATTTACACTGAGGCGCTAGCAAAGTATTATAATTCTAATCTAAAATCTCAGAGGCTAAAAGAGATATACATAAAGGCATTAGTCGATATTACAATACTAAACATAGGTATATGTGGCAATGAGAAGGGCACACCAAAGATAAGTGGTTCTCATTGTGTAGCCAAAATGTAGCCACAATAGTATCAACCAAAGATTATCATCAGAACCAATCATGGTGAATTATTAAATGAAACGAATCACAGTGAATTATTAAATGAAACGCACGCAAAATATTTCATCCACACTCCTGATCAAACATCTAAGGCAATAAAAATGAAGCAAATAAAGCATGGATTACTATTTTACGCCTTGTATTCTATTGTATTACCCCCTATATTTGTACGTTTTTAATACAATGTGTATTTTTTTAATAAAATTAAAAAATTAAGCTAAATTAAATAATAATATTAATTTCTTAATATAATTTTAGAAAAATCTGAAATCATTCTCGGCAAATTTACCGATGGAAATCTGGCCAAATTACCTTTTTGGCCATCGAGAAGTTGTTTCCGGTGGGGAGGGAGAATTCGTCAAGATTCTTTGGCACTACCGATGGGCTGAGGAGGGAGAATCGCGTCACCAGTTGGCTGGGGGAGAATTGACGTGTCGTCGCCGAAAGAACTAGAATGAGAATGGCTCTCGCCAACCTCTCGGTCAAATCAGATGTTGAGGGTCGCACTGGCCATTGGCGTCGGATTCTATAGTGAATTGCAGAGTGTCGCTCACGTGGACCACAATGGAGGCTCGCATTGGAATATATCGATGGGGTTCACATCGGAGGCTTGCGTCAGAGAGTCTCGCCGGTGGTTCGCGTCAGAGACTCTCACTGGTGGGTCGCGCATGAGGCTCGTACCGGTAAGGCATCTGAGGCTCACTTCGATAGTGCCGCGTCTAATGTGATACGACGTGGCTTGCATTGGAAGCTCACGTCTAAGTATCTCGCTGGCAAAGAGCTGGGGATGGGAGCCATTGGCAACGAGGGACGAGGGGATCTGGTCTGCGATGGGAAAGTTTGCAACGCCGGCAAAAGGATTTTTTATCACCTGAAAAAATGAGGGGGTTCTCACCGGAAACACGAAGCAGAAGCCATGATCGCTGGCAGGGATGGCTTTATAGACGGTGGTGCAAGAGAGGTAATGACGAGGGGAAGGTAATGGGTTGGAGTGGTTGTTTCCGACAAGGTCTGCCTGCGGTGGTCATGGTAAACGTGTATATACCGTATTAGGGCATGTGATAGTAAATTACAGGACATGATTTAGCAACACCCAAATACTCAATAAAGCTCCTCAACTAAAGATCTAGTCTTACTCCATTTAACAAGCTAAGATCATTTCCCTAAACTAGAAGACTAAGGTTAGTCATTTTAATCATTACAATCTGCCCAGGGATATAAAAGGTCTTGTTACTTTAGATTCTAGGGAGTTTTCATATGTTAGAATCATTTAAACTCCTTCAAGAAACATATACTGTTGATACGTCTGCTTTCATATTGAAGGCCACTTGGGTTAAGAAGTGGTAGAACTGGACTGCAGAGCAAGGATATGGAATTGGCATGAAAAGATTCATTCCCAGAATCTTGAAGAGTAACAAGATCAAGAACCTTGAAGATATATACTAAGCACTTCAGTCCCCTTCTAGTGGCAGATTTGTGTTTCGTTTATCGATTCACTAGCTTGCTCCTAGAGGTGAAAGTCATTCGTGCGGCAGACTTGAGTTACGTCCCGATGTTTCTCTAATATTCAACACGAGGTTGACAATGGATTGATATATATTTTAATGTAATGCATTGTATTACCTAAGCACTTGATCTCTTTCTTCAAAATGTAATGTATTATCTCGACTTGTAATGACTATTGACTTATAGCCACTTTTAAGGGTGTGGGGAGCCCACTAAATTACCCTCCATCACATGATGGTTCTAATAAATAAATAAAAAAGATAGGAGGAGGATTATAAAGGTAGGGCAACAATTGTTAGATGTTTTACGTGTGAAGGTAGGGTAAATTATTTGGATGTTTCATGGACCAAGAATATGATGATCAAGGAAATTTCCAAGATTCGCTTTAACATGGAGACTCAGTCAACACACTTGCTTTCGGTTTGATAGTTCCTCATGAACTTGAATTGTACCAGCGCTTAGTGCTATTGTGCAATGATTTTCTGGATAATCATAAAGATATTAAAATGTCTAAGATCGACAAATTTGTTTGAAAATTTTGAAGTCATTAAATATCAACATGCCTTAGAGCATGTGCAATGGCAAAATTGATGCTCTCTCCGTGCCAATCAATTATGCACACTTTCTTTTTTGAGTTGTCCCAACTAATTCTGCTCACTTTCCCAATTTAGAAAAATTGTGTATATCATAAGACAAAATAACCTTGCAACCATTGATAATTACTCACAATACTTCACCCAGTCACCTCACCCCCATCTCCAATTCTTCCTACTACTCACATTTCTCTCTCTTTTCATCGCCCCGTTACCCAAACTCATCATCTGCAAATTTACATTTCCTCTCTCTCACTCTCTCATCCCCATACTTCATCTCCTATCTGCAAACCCTCTTCTCCCATTCTTCATCTCGCTCACATCTTCGTTTGTTTTGCAAATTTGTCCTCTACGATTGGAGTCAATTTGGAACGTAGATTAGGTTGTCAATTTGGGGTTTCTTTCATCGATTTGGGACTTTTTTCACCAATATAGGGTTGTCTATTTGGGGTTTGTTTAGCCGATTTAGGGTTTGTTTAGTCGATTTGCGTTTGTGGAGATATGGTCGATTTGGCGTTTGTGCAGAAATGGCCAATTTGGGTTTGTTTAGGTATCCCAGCCATTTACATGATTTGGGTTTGTTTTGTTTAGTTAGTGCTAGTGCTGCTAGTGGTGTTGGCGTTGCTGGTGGTGTTGTGTTGTGCTGTGGTGGTGTTAGCGGGGCAGAGCGATGGTACATGGCAATGGTTCAGGAGGTAGGAAGGGTATTATTGACATTTTACCTCATTAAAAAATCTCAGCCCTTTCTCTCTGTGGAAAAGGGTTGGGACAGAGGGAGTATCAAATTATATTGTGGTTTCAAATTATTAAATATCAATCCTTCTGTTTCACCTCATCAACTTAGAGCATTTCCAATGGTTTACTCTATCTTTCAGTTGCTACAATAATATTTTACAGTTGCTACAGTAAATATGCTCCAATGGGTTACTCTTTATTTTCATTTTATAAATATTGTTTTTGTAAATGTTAATTTTATTATTTTTCCAATCTTTAATTTTATCATATTTGGTACCTTGAATTAAAATTACATTAATTTTTTAATATAAATTTACTAATAAATTTACTAATAAATTTAAATGTAGAGGTAGAGGTAGAGTGATATTATAGATAGAAAATAGTTTTGTTGAGATTAAAAATTATAATATTAAAAATTAATTTAAAAAATTACATAGTCTATATACGAAAATATTTATTAAAAACTAATGATATAGGCTCCAAACATAAGAAGCAGTAAATTAAAAAATAGAATTAAAATGAAAATTATTAAAATGATGGAGATCAGGGTACACCTACCACCATAAATGAAGACATTCCACGTCTTGATCAAACATTCAAAGGCTATGTTCGTGATCCT
>JAULKK010000012.1:13161071-13173479 GCA_032355705.1 Rubia peregrina | reverse complement strand
TATTCACCGTTATATGTGAAAACCCTTAGGAAAATTCCTCTTCTTTGTGGAAAACCCCAATTTTCCGCTACCTACTTAATTGTATTTAGGAAACATTTAGGGCTTATAAATTGTAACTTTGAGAGGTACGGCGATGACCTCCCAAATATTTATTAACGAAAGTGCTAAAAGATAAAATAATATCAATATGCATCTTATCCTAATAGAGAAAAAAGAAAATGTTCAACTTTCCCAAATTAAAATTCACAATTTCGATCTACGAATTTTCAATTCAACCAATTGATTGTTTCCTTAATTTAAATTCACATACAAAATCCCCAATATAACTCATGCAAAATATAAATACCTAAATTCTAAATCAATTACTTCTTTACCTGAAATCCCTAAATATGGACAGTTGATTCTTATTCGACTTCATTACAGAGACCTCTTATTTTAATTCATGATACTAACATACACCAATTTATCAAATCACATAAAAGTAATTTTAAAATACTTCTATAACCAAAGCTCTAAATGTGGTAGAAAATTCATATATAAAAAGGTAAAAAACATGAAACAAAAAAATTGAGGTGTGGTTCTTACTTACAGTTGAAAATGAAAAAATAATTACAGATCAAGTTTCGATAATTCTGAAGGAAAATTTACCATATGTTGAAAGAGAGAATATAACAAAATTTTCATCAAAAGTCTTATCGGTCACCGCTTTGTCACTGTCTTCTACGAAATAAGAAGTGATAAGTATCAATATTTAATCGGTGGTATTTAATATTTTATTAACGGAAGTGTTAAAAGATAAAATAATGTTAAAATGCATGTTATCCTAACAGAGGAAAAAATGTTCACATTTTTTGAGAAAATTATTATTATTATTATTATTGACAATACATAATCCAAATCAACTCCTTCCCCCAAATTAAAATCCCATATTTCAATTTATATTTTACAAATTCCCAAATCAACCAATAGATTTTCATTAATTTAAGTTCACATTCACACTACCCAATTTGCCTCATGCAAAATATAAATCTTTAAATTCTGAATTTTTTCTTTACCTGAATTCCCTAAATCTAAATAGTCGGTTCTTATTCGACTTCATTACAGAGACATCTTATTTTAATTCATGATAGCTAACAGACAACAATTTATCAAATCACATAAATGTAATTTTAAAAGACTTGTACAATAAAACCCTAAATGTAATTGAAAATTCATAAAAGAATAACAAAAAACTATTCAACTTTAGTGTTAAGTTTGTAGTTTTTTATGTACTTTCACAACTGCCATAATGATTTATCCTCTCCAATTCCCTGTGCATTTACTTTTTCTCTTCGAAAAACCAATGAAATTTTATTTTTCCCTTCCAATAAGTAACCTCTTCATTTTCCTTCTTCTTAATAAGTAGAAAAATCAAATGTTTTTATAAATATTACAGATTATACATTTTTTCTTCCCACCATTCACTCATTTGATTTTTTACGTGCTTAGATTTAAAAAGATGAATTATTTTCCTAATTGGTTAGCTCTCGATCATGATCTATTGATTGAGATATATGTTTGGGTCCTTTGTTTAGAGCAGTTCATGGCGTTTAGAGAAGTTTGCACTTTATGGCTAGCTACTGCGACCAAGAATCAGTTTAGGCGTCGTAATCTTCCTATGCTTATGCTTCCTAGGAGAGCTGGTAGCGGTTATCAGGAGTGTTATAGCTTGATGAAGAGTAAGGTTTGCATGAGGATTTCTCACCCACAACTTAGGGGTAAAGTATATTTAGATGTGAAGTTTGAGCGACTCTTTATTTTTTATACGTTAGGTGAAGTTTCTTTGTTTAATCCTCTTTCAGATGCACAAATTCACCTTCCCAGTTGAAGAAAAAATCTAGCTGATGAATACAATTACACTAGGAAAAGTATTTCATTAGTCAGTTCATCCTCGTCTTCAAAATTAATTCTTATGGTGATTTAGATCAGGGGGTTTGGGAGTTTGGAGGTCTGGAGAAGAGACCTGGACAGTAGTAGAACATGTTCACAAATTTTATGACATTAATTTTTATAATGGTAGTTTTTATGCTGCTAGAATAATTAAAAATATTTGTGAAATTTGGTCTTGGGATCCCTTTGGATTGGATGTTAGTATGACAAACCTCATCATTAGTGATATTCCATATAATATAGATGAGTGGATATTTCAAAGAGAAAAATATTTTATGGAATCATCCAAAGGCAAGTTACTTTTAGTTACTTGTTATGTCGCAGGTGATTCTTAGTTTGAAGTAATGGAATTAAATGTTAGGCATTGCTAGTGGAGGTATATTGAAGATTTGAGAAATGATGAAATGTTTATAGGATTAAATGCCTCCGTTGCTGGTGACACCTCCTCATTTCCTGTGGCTAATATGAAGCCAAAATGTATGTATTTTACTGGTGAACTTGAAGACTACCTCTTGAATTATCTTCATGCTAGTCATCCTGGTCATTTTGTTGTTGGATTCCTATATCTATGGATCGCTCCATCTTCTTAGATTATTATCTTCATATTTTTTTGACGTTTGTATTTTTAGGAATGTTTACTGTAATTTTGATGATGCTTGTCCATGGTTTTGAAATTTAATTGAATGTAATTTTATTTTTACTTTATTGATGTTTCTATATTTTTGAAATGAGGTTTATTATTGAGTTATGGTGACGTTTTACATATGTTGTTGTATTTTTGGAATTGAGGTTTATGATAGTTTATGTATATGCAATGAGGTTCAATTTTTATAAAATAATGTTCCTCATTTGGGAAGTAAAGTTCTTGCACATATTAATTTTACTAGAAGTAATATAGAAACATCACCAGAAACTACAAATATCAATGCCAAAAATTGTAACCTCATTTAGTATTATAAAAATATTCGCAGAAGTAGTAAAAATATTTTGTTATTCAAACTTTGGACTATTAAAAAATTGGTATGCCACATGCTAATGATTTCCTCGTCACGAAATGAGGTTCTTACATAATATGATGAGGTTCTAATAATTTCAATTGAATACACAATCACACCACTTCAATCCATCATTCTTAAAAACTTGAATATGGCAATTTCATGTTGACATAAAATAGATCAAAATAGGTGAGGGTTCGGTGTCTTGGAGCCAAATTCATTGGCATTTGACTTTTTCCTTTCAATTGCTGATTTTGCTCTTTTACTTCTTCTCTTTCTCTTTGTATGTTCCGGATTAAGGACAGGTGGAGTAAGTTTGCTTCATGCTTGAGTTGTCGTGTTGGTTTTTGAAACTGTAATCTCTTCGACATGAGGCTAGGCGTTGATGGTAGTTGAGTGGTTATCATAGGATTCTTCCAAAATTATTCTTGCTTCAATGTTTTCCTCACTCTTTAATACTAAATTGTAGAATTACCTGGTCTTTTGTAGGCACCATGGTATTTTGTCTCTCAGTGTTGGTGCCTAGAAATCAAGGAAACGTTACAATCAAACAGTTTAGAAGAACATTAATATTTAAAATGCAAACATTACTGATAAGAATAGTAAACGCACCGAGTATTATAAAAACATCAACATATGTACCAAAAATTTAAGATACTGATCATACTACTATTTGATTTAAAAAGGTCATCCAGAGCTCAATAAACATCACTATTCAAACTGCAAACATCCATATTTATTATATTGACCTCATTAAGAAATATAAAAACATCTCCAGAAGTGCTAAAACATCATATGTTCACTATACTAATTAAACTCGTCCAGAACTGCATATATATTGACAGATTTCATTACCTACATCAAGCCTAAGATCTTTGTTTCATTTTTTTCTCTCTCCATATTTATATTTTTGCCATCTTAGTTCATCTCAAGCTTATGTAGTTGTCCAGGATTCTTGTTTTGTTGCACAAGTGCAGTACACGCAGGTTATGGTTGCAGAGAAACCAGACTGTGTTAAAGTGTTTGCAGGAACATTTCACTTTTACTTGCTCAGTTGTTGTTAGATTTTCATATAGAGCTGATTATGTTTTTGAGGTATCGTTTTCATGCAAAACTTCATAAATGCACAAGGTTTCTTTGTTCATGCCGAGATATGCTCTTGACGCCACTTTGATAACCCACTGCAGCTTGAAATCTTTGTAGATCATGTGTGTAGATTCTTATTGCGTGTTTGGGGATTGCTGGACCTTCTTCTTCATCATCCTCTTCTCTCGGTCTTGCTTTCGAATAGTAAAACTCCTTCTCTGCTTATTTGTTTCTCTAGTTATAAATTGTGGCATTGTAGATCTGATAAAATTTGACGAGCATTGTAGTCTTTGATGCTTTGAAGCTGACAACAACATTGGTGCTCTCACTTCTTTGTGAAGACAATGCTTAGCTGAGAAGTAGTCATTTCTTAGGGGTGTGGACCATTTTTCTCGCAGTTTGATTGGACCAAGTATGATTTTGTAGTTATATGTGTTGGTTATTTCTGCCCATCCTTTCTCAAATTCGTCCTCATTTAGGCAGAACATCAGACACTTGTCAAAGGCCTGGCTGAATTCAGAGTCAATTCTCAAATTTCTGTAGTGACTCATGACATTTTGTTTTAGATGCCAAATACAAAGCTTATGCCTTGTGTTAGGGTACACCTACTATTAAAATATGCATGTCAACACAAGGTAATTTGCAAGCATAAACAGTGTGAAGTTAGATCTTTCAAACATCATCTACATGTTGATAAAAGAACAACCTCATTCCAAATTACTTAAACATCATTAGTGAAAATTGAAACCTCATGCTATATTATTCAAACATCAGTAAGAAGATAATTGCATGTGGATTATACCTCCTAGATGGCCTTTGTCATGGCCTGGTCCGGACCCGTGAAAATTGTGATAAGCTTATTTTCTCCCATAGACTTCTTGAATGTTTTCAACAACCGCACAAATGTTTATGCATTTTTGGTGTTGGCGAATGAACATCCAAATATGACGTTCATTTTGTGATTGTTGAGACCGACAAAGGGAGCACATATGAAGTTGTATTTGGTTTTTTGATATGTCGTATCAAAAACTAAAAAATCACCATATATCTTGAAATTCACAGTTATCATAGAATCCCTCCAAAATAGTGCGAACATTCTTCCCCCTCTATCGAGCTTTACCCTATAAAGAAGCCTTCTTCTTTTTCATCCGGTTATGTGAGCGGATTGATCACTTTTCAGCATCTCCAACTTCTGTTTATTTTATTCTAAGTATACTCACATAATTGATGTGATCCCATGGTGTGCTGATCAAGTCTTCACTTCCAACATCACTTACAATGTACCTGTATTCATCAGCTGGTGTCAGTCCAACTTCTTCCATCGCTTTTCCTTTTTCAAGTTCTATTTTCCTCACTTCGGTGCAGATGGTGCCACTGAGCACGGATGAGGTCATGATTGTGAGTTATGAACTTAAGACGTGCTGATGAACTGTGTACATGTCATCCTTGGTCAACTTAATAAACAGCTTTGCTTTTCAACATGTTCTTGTTAGAAACAATTCCTTCCTCTTCCTGTTGTTATTCTCAATTGTAGGAGTTACTGACTTGTTGTTTGTTCTGCTTTCACAAGAACATGTATAGTATCTACCATTCAGCTTGTTGTCGTTTGTCCTGTGTGTTGTTAATTTTTGTATATTGAAACCTCTTGCTTCAGAGTGGGGGGAGGTATAAGTCTTTTAACTCTTCCCATGTTCTTGTTGTCACTCTTTTCAAGCATTCGTAAACATCTATCTCATGTATTTCATTATCAGCCCTGTTTTACAAATATTACATAGGAATAGAAGTGGACCTCATTACCTATGTATAAACCTCAACAGAGAAAACAAGAACCTCATGCTATATTATGAATACCTCAAAAAAAATAGCAACCTCATCTCCATCTATACAAACCAACAGTTGGAAAAAGAAAAAGAATCTCATGCTATATCCTTCACACGTGATTGGGATAAATAAAAACATCAATAGCAAAGACGGGAAACTCATGCTATATTCTTTACACATAAACAAAAAAAGGGAACATCATTCATATGATATAGATTTATTGATCAAGGATTCCTAATTACAACTCAATGTACTAGCATTGCAATAAAAACACCAACTCAATAACAGTAAACTGCATTATGTATATATAAACTTCAATAGATAAACAAGAAACCTCAATTTTTTATATTAATTTTTTTACAGATTCTATAGTGCTCCCTGCAGCTCAATGTAGTTTACATGTGATTTGCAAAATCTCATGTTCTTCTTGGCCATAATTTTCATGTTTTTGCTAGAATATTATAGTAAGTTATTAATTTGTGTGTTGAGGTTCATCTTGCTTGTCGATTGTGTTTTACTTTTTCCCGTGTTTTGAACAACCAGAACATCATATTCAGCACGTTCATCTTAGCACTGCACAAATTGAAGCATATTTGAGCAGGAATCTACTGTCGAATATTCATCTTATTCGTTGTTTGAAGGTTCGACTGAATCTTCATTCGTGCTCATTGCTTTGATCCCGTCGAGATGCTGTTGAATTCCGGGGTGAATTTTCCGTGATCGTGTGGAGGTTTGGTTTTGGTGATGAAATTCAGATTCAGCAAAATCCAGCTAAATATTTGGGGAAGATTAGATTGGAGAGAGAATGGTTATTTTGATATTTTTGTTTTGATATTTGCAGAAGAAGTCCCTCAGTTTTCTAAGTTCTTAAGTTAGGCATCGAAAAAATATTTACATGCTAACCCCAAAATCTTTAGGAAGATGAGTTGCCTTGTCACTGCCTTAACTTTAGAATGTTTAATGGGATACCGTCTCAATAAAAAATAATGATACTCTCAGTGAAAATTCATAGTGAACATCAAAGTGAAAGTAACTGATGTGACATTAATAAAAAAACCAAATCACTAATCACATTCCTTAAAAACGGTAACTGTATAATCCAATGTGACATTATTCACTTTAACGTTTAATGTTCGAGTCGGAAGTTATTCAGAAAATATATTGGACTTCACTTCTCTGCAAGATAAGAAGAAAACAAGGTGCTTCTTAAACCCTTGAAGTATGTGAGATAAACCCCTCTGAATCTATGATTCCCGATGACTAATTGGTGCAAATCCTTGAGCTATTTCTGCTAGTTTTCCAATGGCTTCTGCATCTCTCACCAGTTTCTTACTCTCTACTCCCTTAAAACTCCCTGTATTTCTCAGAACTTCACAAATTTCGCCTAAACCGCCACTTTCTTTTGTCCAATTTCAATCGAAGAAGCCCTCGTGCTGCATCCTAGCATCAACCCAGAATAACATTTCAAGAACCATCACCGGAAAGGTGATGACTTTTGCTCTCGGTTCACTCATTTGCATGGGTAGTTTTGGTTGTAGATGGGCGGTGGCAGAGCCAATTGGTCAAGAAGGCAATCTGACCGAGAGTGTGGAAGCCAGTGAAGAAGAGGAAGAGATGTATGTGAAGCTTTTGGAGAAAAACCCGAGAAACGTGGAATGGTTGAAGATGGTTGTGAATTTGAAGATGAAAAATGGCAAGACTAAAGAGGCTGTGGGGTACGTGGAAAGGTTGATTAAGGTTGATCCCAGTGAGCTGGAATGGAGGCTTTTGCAGGCGCTTTGTTATGAAATGATGGGACAGTTGGGCACCGCAAAAAGACTGTTTAAGGATATTCTCAAGCAAAAGCCTCTCCTGCTTAGAGCTTTGCATGTATGAGAATGGTTCTTGCTCTCTTTTGCAAATGCTTTGGCACTAATATTGGACTTCTTTCATTTTATTCCATTACCCGAAAACTGCTCATTTTTTAAACTGATGATGACAAGACTGGACTTGGATACATCTTGAGTTATGTGTTTTCCTCTCTTTTGCAAACTAAAAGAATCTATCTGAAGTTCTGGTATCTTGTTATTAACGTGGTGGTTTTGTATTTTATGTCCTCTGTTAGAAACCTGTCTGTGATTAGTGTTTGTTTGTAGCCATTCAGTTCTGATGTCATGTCAATCTCTTCTGACTGTTTCTGAAACTTGCATCATTGGCTTTGTCTGGTTTCAAGGGTCTGGCTATGGTCATGCACAAGAATCTCGAAGGGCCAGCAGTGTTTGAGATGCTGGACAGGGCACTCGAATTGGCTCGTCGTGAAAACAGAGTGAATGAGGAGAGAAACATAAAAATACTAACTGCTCAAATGCATGTAGTGAAGGTAGTATCTTGATCAAAGCAATCAGCCCTTAGAGAGGCATTTTGGCACTACTCACGGTCTGCATTTTTTTATGCTGCAGGGAGAATTTGACGAGGCCTTGGAAAAATTGCAGGCTCTTATTAATGAGAACCCCAGAGACTTTCGCCCTTATTTGTGCCAGGTAACATGAATCATATCACCATATTGTTTTTTCTGCCTATTCAGTTTGGCTTTTAATCTTTCAACATTCTTTGAGCGTTCTGAAGCTTTTTGTGATGCAAAAGAGGAAAAAGAAATATATTGACATTTCTTCACAGGTCTTGAATCAGTTCATACTCTTAGTATTGGTAGAACCTGCAGTGTCATTAAGCGTTAGTTTTCAGTATCCAAAAATTTCTGAGAAACAGGATTCTTCATCGTTTAGTATTGCCAGACAGGAAGACGAATACAGCTGAAGCATACATGATCTTCAATGAAACTTAACAAGTTACTCTTAAGATGTCAGGTATAGCTTAGACTCAATCCGTTAATGGCTCTGAATAGGTAGCCCAGTACCATCCTAGTACACTTGCCACAAACTCCTACAGAAAATCTAGTAGAGTAGGGGGACCTCCTGGCCTTTTTCCCCTTTGTTTTCTTGCTCATAGCTCATTTGGACATGTAGCATTAACAGCTTGAGGTGTTTAGAATGGTCGCTAGAAATGTAAAATTTATATATCCAATGGAAGATGTATATCACTGTATCAGGAATAAAGGATATACCTCTGCATGTGTAGCTATGACGAGAGAAATTATAAAATACCTATTTTTGTGTAAGATAAGCTGTTTCTAGTTTCCAGGACCGTCCCAAATAACCTCTCTTCATACATTTGAGAGGCTCCATCAGTCACCAGAATCGAGTAGGTACTCTTATCAGTTATCTCCTTTATTGGGGAGTTATTTATTTTTTTGAAAAATTCTACACCCTTGGGTGGGGAAATATATTTGGCTTCCCAACCTTTAAAAACCAACAAAGCAAAAGCTTTACCACATACTTATTGGTTTGTTCTAAGAGCTTGAAAATATAAGCTATGATGAACTGTCTGGTATTAACAAAAGCAAAGGTGTGGCAAATCTAGCAATCGTGCTTCATATTGTGAGATTCTCATTCTTGCTTTCTTTGTGATGTCGCTGATTGTTAGATAATCAGCCGTTCCTGTTTCGTCCGTGCCTTCTGATATTCATGAGCAGCCTGATTAGTTTGTCTGAAAACATGCTTGACCATCGTGCCATTGAGTTTTAAAAGTCGCTTGGGATGTGTGATCATTTGATCTTGCTGCCAAGGACATTTTTCCTCGGACTGTATGGCCTGTATGAGCTGCAATGAGTCTGTTCCGGCCACCAGGTTGCAGCGGCCCACCTTATTGCAATTTGACACTCCATGTACCATTGCTATGCATTCCGCTTCAGAGGCTGGTGTACAGCCAAAATAGTCCTTTTCTTTGGTTCTTTGTAAAAGGGGATAACTGCCTTACTTGATCAGTGCTCCTTATCGGGGTCTGCTGCGAAAACCTTTTTGAAACTTAATAAACAGCACCCGTTCTTAATTTCCTTCAAAACAGCAAATGTGGTGGTAAGTTTCCCCTCCAAAGCAACCTTATTCTTGGCTTTCCGTACTGTTATACTTCAACCGAATAGCTAGTAGAGCATTATAAGTGGGGGAGTAACCTTCCAGATTCCACGTACAACTCAACCTATCCCATCCCTTGTAGGAGAGTGGGCGTGCTAAAACTGATGACGAAAACTGATGTATCTCTATTGTGTCTGTGTGGACCTCCTGCTCGATTTAGAAGCTGGCACTTCATATACTCATATTCACTAATTTGGCTCGGTCAATCATAAGTTCGTACCTTTCCAGATTTGTTCTGGACTTGCAATATTATGTTTGGCAGGGAATAGTTTACAGCCTACTTAAGAAAGAGATTGAAGCCAGTGAATGCTTTGAGGTCTATCGAAGTCTGGTACCTGAAGAATTTCCTCAGAGAAGATTTCTTGATGATGTTATGTTGGCAGCCAAGACAGAACCGCGACATAGGCTTGAAAAGGAGTCGCAAAGCTAAGTCATCGAATTATGTTTGTCTGAACTTGTATGATAAGTAGGAGGGTTCAACTTGTGCTAGGAATATGATTAGTTGTGTATGGATTATGGAGCGTGAATTAACATGACATTACAGAAATGTACCCAGGCATTTCGTTATCGTTATAGTATGATATACCATGCCTATTTTCTAAAGGTGATCCTTGATAATATAACATACACAACAATTTTAGTAAAAAGAGAGTAATGTATTCATTTTACAAGATTGAAACTTGTTGAAGCGGCACGAAATACATACAGTTTACAAGTCGCATGAATCAGAGCGACCGAAAAAAGCGTAGCGGTTGTCTGCAACATTGTCATAAAAGAAATCCCTTATGAAGCTGCAACAACCACATGAGAGTTAGAACAGCAAGAGTTGCAGCAGATATAATGGAAGTGTAGCTGTAGGGGACAAAAGTGTTGCTCACATGGGAACTAATTGCAGCAGAAATGCTAACTGTGGATATGGCAAGTCTATGCACTCCATAATCTTAAGCACAGCTTCTGACTTAACATAACACCTGCACACAACACTCAAGTCATGCTCAGTACACATTGGCTCATCAGTCATCAGTTTGAGTGATTAACGGAGCAGTTCCAACCTCTGTTTCTCAACCAATACAACACTTGAAATGTCATCAGGAGATCTTCCACACCTCATCAGCAGTTTCTTGCCTGCCTCACTCTGCAGTGCTTCAAATCTGATTCTCCTGGATCACACAAGATTGATGCGTGCAGAAAGTGAGAGATGTGAGGAGCAGTAAAGAAAGAGGAGCGAGTGTTAAACCTTGCTTTATCATTATCACGGACGAATTTCACTCCTCCGTTGCATAAGTTGCACACGCCTGTGAATTGTGAATTTGTGTGAATTCTTGTGAGTTGTGAATTTGTGTGAATTCTTGTGAGTTATGGATTCGAGTTTCATCTTGTTGGTTGCTACTGAAAGTACCGTCAAATAGCATGATGGGCCGAGAATCAGGTTGGAAGAAACTGGAAGTTGCCTCCACCGTTTCCTCACTGCTCATCCGAGCACGAGCACGACGCCGCTGTCTTACTTGTGCAGGCGCTGACGCCAATCCGGCCCACCCACTTGGCACCACGACCGCCGCCATAGCTTCTCTGACTGTTCCACCTAAGTTCTCGTATCTCCACTCCTGACCAAAGAATATTAAAAGAAACTAGTTGGAGTCTTGCGCGGTAAAAACATAGTAGTATTTATGTTGAGTCCGTCTATTGAAAGACGGTATTTCTATAAGTCATTACCTATGTTTAAAATGCAAATTAGAAGAAATAAAGATAAAATTTTCGTATTGCATGAATCGAGTTATAAACTTTATAACTACTACACGCTGCATAATAAATACTCCATCCGTCCCACTTTAAACTTCCTAATTGTTTTTTGCACAAACTTTAAGACAAGTATATGTGACATCTTTTTAATGGGTGATAAGAGTGGGTCCAGATAAGTCAAATGAAAGGAAGATTTATGTCCACATATTTATGGCTAAAAGTAGAAAGTTTAGAATTAGGAAGTTGATAGTGGGACGTCCCAAAAAGGAAAATAGGAAGTTTAAAGTGGGATGAAGGGAGTATGTATTATCTTTAAATACAAATATTTCAAGTTCAATATGAATATAAATTAATTTTTCAAGAAAAAAATATACAATATACATTATTTGTTTAATTAAAAATAAAAATACAAACAAAATATGAAAGTAATTTAGAAATTAGGATAAATAATATGTATAGTTAAGATAATATGAGTTTATGGGTTGTGTATGAGTTGAGTCTGAGTCTTAATATTTTAGATCCGAACCTAAATCCAAACCAATTTTTTTAAAAAATCTGGATTAATACCTGGACTCAAATCCAATGGATCTAAAAATTTTGAATTCATACCCAACCCAACAAATCTAGACCCTATAAATCTGGTCGATTCCCAAACCCATGATCATTTTACTCCCAAGAGACCATCTCAAACAATGAAACAATGGAGGTAAAAATACACGTGTAAATGTGTCATCATCTCTAGTACCGTCCACAGCAGTCTACTTTGCTTCCACGTTCAGCAATTTCCTATTTAACCGTCTTCTTGTGCTTCATCAATTATATCCTTACCT
>JAULKK010000012.1:13111530-13129507 GCA_032355705.1 Rubia peregrina | reverse complement strand
ATGTTATGACATGAATTGATGTCACAATTTTATTTAGTGACGTGTGTACCTGTCACTAAAATTTAGTGACACGTTAAAATGTCATTAAAACTGTGACACTTCCTCGCCTGTCACAAAAAATGCGTCACTACTGGACTCTTTTTTTGTAGTGATCCTTATGCTCCAAGTTTTCTATAAATTACATTTGGAACTCCATCTCTAATTAAACTTCATTATATTGCACTTTAATCTTTACTCTCGCTATGAGATGGTCTCATACAAAACTTTGTCATAACACAAAGTCTTGTTTTAGACCATCTAACCGTTAGACGAGGGTTATTTTATAATTTATGTAAGTTAAAGAAATGATTTGATGTTTATTTTTATTTATTTCAATGAGATTCCTATAACTTTGATTTTTTTAAATAATTGTATCAGAATGTATAGATATTTATAATTCGATCTTAAAAGTTCTTTAAACGAGGTTTTTCATGACTGGTCTAACTGTTCGTCGATCTAACATAGATTTTCACTATTAGTAATATTTAAAAATATTAAATATATTTAGTATTTTGAAACAATTACGATAATATATACTCCCTTTGTCCTGGCGAAGTGACATTTTATTTTTTTCATCTGTTTAAAAAAAAAGAAAAGAATTAATTTAAAAATGACCCAAAATAGTAAAAAATATATCTTAAATTTCCACTACGCCTTCTTTAATTTCAACAACTTTTATACTGAATCTACTATTTTTTCCCCAAAACATCCATACCTTTTTACGCTTATTCCCTACCTCATCAATTTACGTGAAAGAGCGATGTAAAAATAATTCTACTATTTTTTTAAAGGATGGAGGAAGTATATATATTTTTACTATGAATATTTTATTTAATAATTCTCAGTAGGGAAATTACTCAACGTTTAGTAGTAAAACTAAAGTACATTATAATAAAATTTAAAATTCTTAAAATATATTCAATTTTCAGAAATAATTATGACATTATATGTTTTTAATTTAATAAGTGTCATCATGGAGATTAAAGAATGTTTAGATGTAAGAAGCACAATTGTAGAAGGAACAGAAGTGAGTGTTTTACATCGGGATGTCCCTGGATCAGGTTTTGGTGGAGATCCGCCTCACATCCTTCCCAACGGAGTAGGTGTGTGGAGGTAGTTCCAGTGAGGGTTGAGCGGGTATTTGAATGAAAATAATATCTGCTATAAGTAATGAGTTGGATGTGGATATTAGTTCATATCCGACCCATCCCCTCCCATCCCACTAGACTCGCTATATGAATACTCATGTCATATATATTAAACTATTATATATGCACATATCTTACCTAGTATACTATTCTTATGTAAATAATTGCAAAACTATTCTTACTTGGTAAACTTTTATTTATGCACATATTGTATAGTTTCAACTTACCTTTAGTCTCAAGGCATTGCTCATCGTATTTCTCCACCTCATACTCAGTTTTAAAATGGTGTTACCGAATGTCTTCATAGAGCGATTGTTGAAAAAGGTCTTTCACTTATCTCTCGAGCTCGTCTTTCTATCACCTTTTGGGAGCATGCCTTTAATACTTCTGTTTATTTGCATGATCGTACTTTATCCCCCACTCTTAATCAAAACTCTCCATATGAGTATTTTCATCATAAAATCCTGACTATGATTTTCTGAACACATTTGGGTGTTTGTGTTATCCTTTCTTGTGTCCATATAGGTCTAACAAACTTGAATATTGTTCTTCCCCATGCATTTTTTTTGTGGTTATAGTTCTAATCATAAAGCTTATTAGTGTTTATATGTACCTACAAATCATGTCTATATTGTCAGCTGTGTTATTTTTTTTATGAAACCACTTTTCCCTATCTTGATCATCTTCAACCAGTTCCCTATATACCCTCAAATGAGTCATCATCTATACATTTGTCACTTCTCCAGCTCGCATCAGGCTCACCTTCACTAGCTCCGCTTCCGTCATCTTAGTGTCACCCATCTTCCATCGAGCCTAGCTCATCGTCGGCAGCACAACAAGTATCGGTCTTCATCCCGCAGCAGTAGCTGGAACACCCCTCTATGGTCACTGATTAGACATGCCAGCTTAGAGGTTGCACTTCACCATTACCGACAGACCAGCCTTCACCAGCTCCAGCTCTACCATAGAAGCGTCCCGACATCCAGCATGTAGCCGTTAATTACTTCCCAGATGATGTCACCAGGTCATCCATCTCCAGCCACCCATCCAGTGCCACTAACTCCTTACGGTAGTCAACTCACCCATGCTCAGCCCCCTCCTCGCCGACGGGCGTCCTCATTTCCTCTTCTCTTGAACCAACCTCCCTTTGTACTCCTTTAATTCCTTTTTTTGAGCTATTGATGTGAGTGAACACTCCATGGTCACTCGTGCTACGTTGAATAAATTAAAACCAAAAATTCTTTTAACCACTAAACATCATTTACCTCTTTCTGACTCTCTTTACTCTGAGCCCTAAACTTTTTCACAAGCCTCTAAAATTCCTGAATGGAAAATTGCAATGTAATTTGAGTATGGTGCCCTTATGCGTAATGGGAGTTGACACTTGTCCCACCTCTTAGTAATGCTAACGTCGTTGGTTGTAAGTGGGCATACAGGATTAAGCGTCAAGCTGATAGTTCCATTGAAAGGTACAAAGCCAGACTTGTTGCCAAAGAATTTACTCTGGAAGAGGGAGTTGATTATGTGGATACTTTCAATCCAGTGGTCAAGCTAACTATCATTCATCTTATTATGATGATTGCTCTTACTCTGAATTGGCCAATTTGTCCAGTTTCTATTAATAATGCTTTTCTGAATGAGAAAACGTCCAAATGGTACCCGTTTTAAGTGCAATTCACAGTTAGGTACCCAATTTTTTAAAATTATTCGGAAGAGGTACACACTTTTTCATTAATGTCCTGAAAAGATACCATTCAGTTAAAAGCGGGTACCATTGTGGCACAATTTTTATCCAAATTGCTACTCATTTTCCCTGAAAAGTACCATTTTGAGACAAAATGAAAAGTGGGTACCTTTAAAGGACAAATTCAAAATATGGGTACCAAACTGTAATTTTGTTATTATTAAATGTGGGTACCATCTTGGACAATCTCTCTTTTCTGAATGATGATTTTTCTGAGCGGGTGTAAATGTCGCAGCCTCCTGGATTTCATGATCAAAATCATCCTTTGTATGTCCCTCTCTTGCAGAAAGCTCTTTATGGCCTTAAGCAGGCACCCCTTGCGTGGTTTACGAAATTACGCATTTTTCTTCATGATCAAGGCTTTATTGCTTGTAAGTCTGACAATAAAATTTTCATTCATCGCAGGAAAGATAATTCTCTATCTTCTTGTTTATGTGGATGATTTGATTATTGCTGGTTCTTCTTCGACTGCGATTTTTGAGTTTTTAGTGAAGTTAAATGATACTTTTACTCTTCGTGATCTTGGTCATCTGCATTATTTTTTCGGCATCAAGTTTACTCGCTCAAAAGATGGTGCTGTTTTGTCTAAGCAAAAGTACATTCTTTATTTTCTAGAATGCAGTAAAATGCTAGACGCAAAGCCTATTGCCTCTCCGAATAAACCGGCTTCCCGTCTTTTCCTGGCTGGTGATCCTTTGCGTGACCCTCATTTGTATCATAGTATTGTTGGTGCTCTCCAGTATATCACGATTACTCGACCTAAAAATTCTAATGCAGTTAATTATGTTTTTCAGGTCATGCACATTCCGACTAAGCTTCATTGGTTTGCGGTAACAAGAATTTTGCATCACTTGAAGGGTTCTATTTCTTATGGTCTTTATCTTCGGCCTTGTACTGATCATCTTCTTGTTGCTTATTCTGATGCTGGTTGGGCGTATAATGGTGATGATTGTCTTTCACAACATGGATATGTACTTTATTATGGTGGCAATCTTATCAGTTGGTATTCTTGGAAACAACATGTTGTCGCCAAATCCAGCCCAGAAGCGGAATATCGTGCAATCACGTTTGCTGCCACTAAGCTCATGTGATTTCAACAGTTGTTACATAAGCTTTAGGCTCCTCTTTTTCTTCCAACTATTTTGTTTCACGAAAATATTAGTGCTACTTATATGTCGGTCAATCCTGTTTTTCATCAGAGATCTAAGATTATCAAGATTAATTATCATTTTGTTCAGGTTGACGATGGTACTTTAGTGGTTCGTAATGTTTGATCTCTTGATCAAAGTGATGACATTTTTCCAAAGGCCGTCAGTACTGCTTGTTTTGCTACTCTACAACCTCCACCTCCAACCAAAGTTGTATATGATTAGGTTATCATAGTTTTATTCCCTAAATAACCTCTTGTATAAATACTTGTTGAATAAAAGTAAGTTGTACACAATCCTTATACAGCTTTACAATAATTATAATAATAAATTTATTATTTTAAAGTAAATTTTAGGTATTTTTGAAAGTATAAGTGGGGTGAGAATAATGAGTTTGAAGTGGGTAGGGAGATCCAAGCGGGTGATGGGGTGATGGTGGAATTTAATATTGTAACCGCCATATGGTGATGGGGCGGGTATGAATATGAAAATCTTAGGTGAACATGAATATGAAGGAATCATAGTGCGCACCGCTCTCGCCCCATTGTCGTCCCTAGCTTTACATGTGCATCCTACGATACCGTGCTTTACATATGCATCCTACGGTACTGTGCTTCAAACTTCAAGTAACCAATTGACTAGTAGAAAATAAGAAGAACTTGTACTCTTAATTTTTAAACACTATTTTCTGTCAAAATTTAATCCATATTTGAATAGACACATGAACAATAATAATATCGTATGTGATATTGTTCAATTCGTCGTAACAAGAGAATGTCAACTTTTTATTTACCATTATTATACGTAAATAAACATATTAACGGTCAAACACGTCTTTTAAGCGACCTGCAAAAAACAAGAATGCAACTCTAGCTAGGATAGAGAGAGTATATATTTCTTTCTTTTTTTTGCAAATTATTTCTAAAACATTCTCACATTATTATAAAACTTTCTTAATTGATTCTCACATACTACTAGCCGGATTGATTGAGTCAACCTTGCTCTGATAGATGTAAATAATAAGAATGGGTGAAAGTGAAAGTTTTACATGTGCACACACAGTATTGTGCTTCCAAAATACTAACGGATTCGGGTGATAGGGTGTGTGATAGGGTGTGAAAGGAAACACTACGAATTCTCGTATGTATAGTTAACAAGAACATCCACCGCTCTCCTGCTCCATTCCCGACAATGATTCTGGAATTAGTTGGAGATCGCTGCACAAACCTAATACATGTTAATGAAAACAACCAATGAATCAGTGCAGGAAACAGTTGACAAGCTTACCAATAAGATGGGGTTTCTTGATCAGGCAGCCAACTGATACACAAACACAGCCCAAATTTAGTGACATTTTTGGGTAGCATTTTAATGGAAT
Organism: Rubia peregrina; assembly: GCA_032355705.1. Taxonomy (NCBI): domain Eukaryota; kingdom Viridiplantae; phylum Streptophyta; class Magnoliopsida; order Gentianales; family Rubiaceae; genus Rubia; species Rubia peregrina. The sequence continues at coordinate 13,124,050 of JAULKK010000012.1, read as the reverse complement.
GCAATGCTTTTACCTATCCCCTTCATGTTCGTTGTTATACGCTAGAGCAATTCTAGCAATTGATTCGAAGGCGCCATCAACGTTGTAGTCTTCTTTAGCAGAGGTCTCAACGTAAGGAATGGTACCTCTTAAAGCACACCAATCCCTTGCTACCTTCTCAGAAATCTGCATTTACACACACAGACACTCAATACTTCCCATGTCTCGGAAAACAGTATCAGAAACACGACTCTTTTTTTTCTTCTTGGAACTGAGATAGTGTTCTTACAGCTCGGCTGCTCCCGCTGGCTATATCCACCTTGTTTCCGATTAGAACAAAGGGGAAGGTCTCAGGACTAGATGGATCAGCCTGGATCCACATTGATATGTAAGCACCGGAGTATTGATTTTGAAACCAAATTGTTGTATGTATTGAATTATTTTAACAGGGAAACACAGATTTTCTCCCAATCCTAGGATATTGTTTACCTGCTTGAGGAATTCCACATGCCAAGTTTGAATCTTCTCAAATGATCTGAGAATATTGATATCGAACACCATAACACAGCAATCTGCTCCTCTGTAAAATGCAGCGCCCAGGCTGTGAAATCTTTCCTGTCCTGCAGTATCCCATATCTGAACAATTCCAGGTTTCACATTAATGTCCATCTCCAAACTAGTACTACTATATTTACAAGAGAAAACGACTTCAATGACCCCAAAACTATTGCAATCGTTCACCTTTGGCCATCCATTTTATTTTTGAGCACTTTTTAACCCCTAAAATAACAGAAGTATTAGGTCGTGTCACTCCCGTCTAGTCAAACCGTTAAATTCAACTTTTTGAGGGGCAAAAATGAAAATTATCTTATCCCATTAATCCTTTTTTTTGCAATTCAAAAGAATGTCTTTCAAGCTGTGCATGGGGTGATTGATAAACCTCATCTACATGGATTGAGAAGACATCCCAACTCGGATCTTACACAGGCCAAGAAGACATTCTTCTGAATTGCAAAGAATTCTGCAGTTGAATAGGAAAAAATATTTTTGCCCTTCAAAATGTCAACGAGAGCTGAATTTAACGTTTAACTAAGACAGAAGTGACAGGACTTAATACTTCTAATAGTTCAGGGACTAAAAATTGATAAAAAATAATATGGAGGGCCAAAGTTGAAGATTAGAATAGTAGGGTAAATAGTACATCCTTACTTGCAGGGTAACAAGCTTGTCATCAATGTTTATCTCCTTGGTGAGAAAGTCAGCTCCGATTGTTGCTTTGTATTCCCTTCTAAACTTCTTATTTACATATCTGTCATGCAAGTTAATAAAAACATTTCCCCACAATGAAACAAAACTTAAGGCATGAACACCAAGGATACTGACTCATCAGTGATGTCTTGCCCACCCTGAACTCAATCAGAAAAGATACCACATGGTTAAAAGATACAAGAATTCAACGCACTGTTCTGAATTTTCAGTAATCGTATATGACTTACCCGCTATCGCCTATAACTATGACCTTAAGTAGACTCCTTTTCGTGGTTGACATCGAAAAGGCAGACTTTTCAGATTCTGAGAAACAGTACTCAGTGTTTTGTATGTCCCAAAGAAATCGAAAAGGAAACCAAGAGAAGGTACGAGAAGGAGCGGTTGCCACTTTTTGGCAAGTTTCCACAATCTTCTTGCTTCACAGTGCCTGCTTTTATGATAGTCTCCAAAATTGATGTTGTGAGTGGGATGGATGAACATGTGAGTTTCGTTAAGAAAAGGCAACCTTTGACACCATATGCCGCCCTGCCAGCCAACTTGGGCTGATTGTTCAAGGATCGTGCATCCCATGAATCATTAATCTAATCATAGGTATTGTGGGGGTTAAATCCATAGAAAAGCATAATTACATAACAATTTTCAGAAACAGCCCTTTTTGGAGGCGAATTCGTGAAACGGTTGAATCAGCATGCCGATTTTAAGTAGGATTGGAAGAACCCAAATTACTACTACTCCCTCCGTCCCACACTAAAGTTCACATAATCTTTTTCACAATTTTCAAGAAACATGTTTGACTAATATATGTTTAACTACGTATAGTAACGGCAAATAAAAAATTAATATTTAGAAACTACTTATCAAGACGAATTCAACAATCACATACGATAGTGTTATTGTTTATATATCTATTCAAATATGTGATCTAACTTTGACAGTATTGACAGTCAAATAATAAGTGTAGCTTTCTCAAACAAGGAAGATTTGAGATATTCTAGGAATAATGATCTGATTGTATATTGACAAGTGAAAGAGTGATATATACCCAAATGTACATGAGGTGAATATGGTAACTACCTAACATACTACAACACAAACTCTATTAATCCCTCTCAAATAGGAGCATGAAGGTCGAGAATGTCCAACTTGGAGCTAAGATGAAGAAAAAATGCCCGTCCTAGTGCCTTGGTAAACATGTTTGTCGGCTCTTCTGAAGTGGAAAGATGACGAGTGGAAATGATACGCAAAGACACTAGATCACGAACAAGATGACTATCTATCTCAATATGCTTGGTTCTTTTATGAAAGACTGGATTCGCTACAATATGGAGAGCAACCCGACTATCACAAATCAGAAAAATTGGATTAGGATGAGGAACACTAAGAGAGTGAAGAAGAGCGCAACCAAAGAATCTCGCAGCAAGCATTTGCCAAAGCTTTATACTCATCCTCTACTGAAGAGTGCAAAACTGTGTGTTGCTTCTTAGTCTTCCAAGAAATTGGCGACACATCCAAAGTAATAAAGTAGTTTTTGACAAAGCGACGAGTGATTGAACAGGTTGCCTAATCGGAATCGCAATAGGAAGTCAGAGCCAAGCTAATATCTCGAGAAAGAAAAAGGCCCTGGCACGAACTACCTTTAACTTAGTGTAGAACCCTCAAAGCTGTAGACCAATGGTCCAACTTTGGCTTCTGCATGAACTAAGAAAGAGTGTGAACTATGAAATCGAGCTCAGGCCCGGTGATAGTAAGATAAACCAACTTCCCAATAAGATGACGATATTGCTCAGGATGATCATAATCTGGACCAGCAGCCACGGTAAGATTCTGCGTTGGATCCATGAGTGAAGCAATCGGCTTGCAGCCGAGTAGACCAGAGCATACTTGCGTTGTGAGACAAAAATGCCAAGGAGATTTCATGCCACTTTGAGACCCAAGAAATACTTAAGAAGGTCGAGTCCTTCCTATGAAAAGAGGATGCCAAATATTGCTTGAAAGTAGATATAGCAGTAGAGTTATCTCCAACAATAATTAAGTTGTTAACATACACCAAGACATGAAGAGTGTGACCAGAACGGGTAAGACTGAACAATGAATAATCTGTATAGCTCTGTCAAAACCTATACTAGCAAAGAGCCTGAGCTAGCTTAGAGAACCAATTACGCGGAGTCTGTCTGAAACCATAAAGGGACTTATGAAGGTGACATATCTGACCAGAGAGTTCTTTAGAGTATCCCAGTGGCAGAGTCATAAATACAAGCTCTTCTACATCTCCAGGTAGAAAAGCGTTGTGTACACCCATCTGGTTTGGCTCCCAAGATCGTGCAGTAACAACTGATAGGAACGTACGAACGCTGATCATCTTGGCAACCGGAGCGGACGTTTCATTGAAATCAATACCTTCAACCTAGCGATACCCTAAAACAACATGACGAGCCTTATAGCGTTCAATGTCGCCATTTAACTTGTACTTGATGCAATACACCTATTTGCAACCTATTCGTTTGTTGCTAAGGGGAAAAGTCGTGAGAGACCAAGTACCATTTCTCTCAAGCGCCTCAAGTTCAGCATGCATGGCATCACACCAACAAGCCTGTTGTACAGCCTTCGAGAAGCGAACTTCTTTTTGGCCTGATGTGACTGCTGCCAAGAAGTGAGCCTGAGCTGGAGCAAATTTCATCGATGGGATGTACCTGGTAGAGAGGTTATTCCTTTGCCTTGTCGTATATGTATTGGCCTGGCTTCGTCTTGAACCAATGAGGCATCCTGGCGGATGCAAGAGTGTAGAAAGGTAGGAAGACCAACCACTACATAATATTAAAAGGTACAACTACAAGACAATCCAAAAGCTACTCAGTTTTTTTTATCATTGGGATTGAATATAGACATATAGGGAATCTATAGATCGTAGTATTTCCTAAACCTCTGTAACTAGTATATAATACAATTTAACTCAACGACACGGAAAAAAAAAACTTTTCTCGGTTGACTTTCCTACGCTGATGAATGCCTATTTTTATATTCTCTAAATTTATATTTAAAAAAATAAGCGGTAGAGGTAGGATTTAAACCTACATAGAAAAACTTTAACATGTTTACAAGAGTTCCAGTTGAATACAGTCATTCAGTTCGTTTATAACAATCTCTATAGAGAAAAAAAGCTTCTACGAGAGATTTCCCTTCATGTAGTTCATTTCATCCCTGGATTACGGTTCAATCAGTCAGAGCATATTTGTGTCAAGGCGGAAGTTGTGGGTTCAAGCCCCTCAAGCTCGAAGGGAAATATAGCATGTCACAAGAACGAGGTGAGGTTTGGAAGCCTAATGCGATATGGATGGTTGGCGAGCCGGGAAGAAGCATCTCAAAGTATGGGGTAAGAGATAAAGAACTTTTACTTTATCTCCGGGATCCACAATAAGTTGGGTTTGAGGTTGGATAGGATGACTATCCTAATTGGTTCGGAAAGCACTTTTAGTCTACGACTATTTTTTCTTTTATTTATCCTTTCTTAGGAATTTGAGACACGGATCAGGGATCTTGTATGCCAGTGCTATATTCCTTGAATTTTAGAAGAAGCCCTTTTGGTGTTCTTCCGGTGGATGAAATAAAAACTAACTGGTAAAAGGCTTCCGTCCCTGGAACTAAAGGCAGTTCTATTTAAAAAAATAAAGAAAGGTAGGGACCTAGGTGGAAATCAACTAACATATGAAGTCTTTTCTTAGTCAATCAATCACTGCTAAAAAGTCCAAGATAACATAAAAGCAATGTCTGGAAAGTCCAAAGCCATCCCCACGAACCGTAAGCTGTTACTTTTTGCTCTTCCATGATACATATGTAAATTTATCGTGTATTGTGTATATTGGGTATTTCTGGTCCCTCATTATATATACAAGTGATGTGTCCATTTTATATAGTTATTTTGGGATCTTTTGTACTCATTTTGGTAGACTTTTGTACTTTGGATACTCTGTTTTACCTTGAAATCATATTACTAGAGTTAAGAGCGACTTTATTTCTTTTTTCACATGTAATAAGGATTCCGTGAGATGAGGTAATTGTTGAAGATTTGAAGACCTTGAAGAATCCATTTTGAAGACCATGAAGACTTTTGAAGACCTTAAAAAGGAAGAGGAGATAACTACATGAATACCAAAGAGAAGAAGTCACTTAAGGGCAGAGTACTCTGGCCATCGCGAGCCGGGACACCTGTGTCGCAAGTCACGATGGCCGTCTACCCAGACTTACTTTTTGGGATTTTTTTACTATAAATACTCATCACTTTTCTCTTTCTTCTTCAACTTTTCTCTCCCGATTTCTGCTTAGGTTTTCTTCCACTTTCTACCTTAATTCCTTAATTCCTTCTTGAATTCATGTTTTATTTTCTTTTGTTAATTAGTATGAACTCTGGTAGCTAAACATAACCTTGGGAGAAATTGATTAGGCTTCCAAGCCCGTGTCTTGAGATCTATTTATAAGTTATTTAATGCTTTGTTATTGTGCATTTATTGTGTTGAATTGGGTTGTTGAATTCATTTATGATATTGGAAGTTTGATTATATGAATTGTTTGTATGATTATGTGTTAGGGTTTGGAGAAAGTAGCTAATTCTTCCTTCTTTGATATGAAATCCAAAAGCATGATTTAGGGCTTCTAATGTTGTTGGTGATTTGATGAGAGCTAGGTAAATGTGGTGATGTAAAATTCTCTGTCATGTTTATTTGTGTAGCAAAAGAGGGAAGTTAATGAGCGTTGAACGTTCTTGACTAATCTTGTGTAAATGCATGAATTGTTTCAATGCTTAGACACAGTGTAGTGTTTATTGGTGTTACCAAGCTTGTTGATTCCTTGAACTTAATGCCGTTAATGGTATACCTTTAGGCGTTGAATGACTAAAGGGGTCATTAGTGAGGTTTAGCGAGAGATGCCCAATTCACTCATGTAAACTACTATCAAAGAAGAATGGGAGATTTATCTTCACAACCAGTAGGAAAGATGTTAAATAGGATATATGTTCGATGATAGATATAAGGCTTGGAAGTATAAGTCAATTGCCCTTAAGACTCCGTGGTCCTGATTTTGGCTGTGAATTGTGATCAATTGTGCTGTGATTTTACCAGCAATTTTGGCTTAGCCTTTAGAATGTGAATTGGGCTGTTATTTTGATTTTGGTTGTAATTTTGGCTGTCATTTTAGCTGTGAATTAGACTTAGGTTTTTCTATAGTTTGGCTTTGATTAGGTTACTTTAATTTGGCTACATTGTTCTTTTATTTTAATTTTGCTTAGGATACATAGCTTTATTGTTTTGGATTCGTTTAGTTAGTATTATGTTTAATGGTGTTATATGCACATGAACTTACATGCATTTTGCTGATTGCTACAAGTTGCATATTAGTTAGTGTAAATATGTTGTTTTGAAATAACATCCAAGTGCTTATTGCATTTTTCAACATGCACCACCTCCACCTCCTCCTCCGGCACCTGAGCATGCATCACCATCGGTCCCTGACCATTTTATGGGATTGCGCCGGATCACCGGTGCTTATGCTCAGAGGTGGGACACCTTATCCACTCGGAAGATTCAAGAGACCTGCTTCGCCGATGAAGCAGCTTTGGAGGCTCTACAACTCAGGGAGCCTATCTTATGCCTCATTCACAAAGAGGGTCTATGAGGTTTCTTATCCCGAGGGGCACCCACATATCTGAGGTATACACTGGAGTTCCTTTCCACTATCAAGACGTACACTGAAGTGAATGTGGTGCCTGTCGAGAGGTTCATTCGTTTCCACTTGAATGACCGCTCTTACGAGATGAACCTCTCAGACAACGAGGCAGCTTTCAGGTGGAACACCACGGAGATCTGAGCTAGGCTCGATACAGAGAGACAGACACCTACGATGGAGGATAGTTTCCTATTCTGGCTATCTATCGCCCGGAAGGGCGCAACGTCCGGGATAAGAACAATACCATCATTCATCAGGCGTTGCAGTGAGGGGACGGGTTTCCTCTTCTCTACTCTCTTTTATCGCGCTGAGGCGACAAACGTCCCCAACGATGAGATCCAGTTATTATGGGAGTTTACCAGTGAGGGATGGGTTTTGGACGTTGGGCAGATTTATGGGTTGAGCGGATTATGGAGGCAGCGAGGAAGGATAAGGGTGAGATTTCTGCAGGAGGCATAATTACACTTCTGGCGGACCACTTGGGCATTGAGTTACCTAACGGGTTGCCGAAGCTTGGGCGAGGATTATCCTACCACATCAGGTTGACCGGGATGGTCAGCTTTCATTTGATCAAGACCACATCTGATCCACATTCATTCCCATGGTTGTACGGGGCTGCGAGCATCCCTTTCATGAAGCTCCCACAGCCCCGGCGTACAAAGCTGGAGTCCGGTGGCAGATTTGGTGATCGACCCAGATCGGGAGTGCAGCAGGGGTTTCGAGCGGGAGTTGAGGAACCTCCATATTCATTCCAATGGGGGTGTCATTCTCTTTTCCATGGACCCACCACAGTAGGACCCAATGTAGCATTAGTCGCCACAACTCGCACCGCTCAGCCTGATCCGATGATGCCAGACCCGATGCATAGCAGTTATGGCCACACTCAGCAGCCTCCAGCAAACTCCATTTCCCGACTACACAACATGATGTACAACTACAGTTTATACATGTCGCGGCAACTCATGGACATGGATGAGGATATTGACCACCTCACATCTGTAGTGTGGGATATGCGAGCATATGTTGGTGACCCACATGACAGGATCCCCGAGAGGCGAGGCGCAGGGAGCGACGCATGAGGAACGAGGCATGGATGGCCGAGTACCAGAGGTACGGAGATGGTGGTTCCTCCTCACTGCAGGGATTGTGAGCACATCTCTATATCATTTTCCCCCTACTTTGCTTTGTATTGCTTTTTGCCATGTTTTGTCCACATTGAGGACGATGTGGAATTCCAGTGTGGGGAGGGAGTAGTTTTTGGCGCTCTTGAGACGCTTGTTTTTTCTTTTCGGATGTTGTTTTTCATGTTTTCGGATGAATCCTGTTTAGGATGTTAGCTTTTGGATGTTGGATACTTTACATTTCCTTCATGATATTTTTCTTTTGCCTATGTGTTAAATCCATTACTTTTGGAATTTTTGGAAAAAAAGAAGAGAAATAATAAAATGAACTCGCTATGTTAAGAACCCGAGAGGGCAATTTAGGCAACATTAGGGGCCCAGATAGGTCAAAAACCCAAAAGAGTGACCTAGGCAAAAATGAGAGGCTAAATGTGGGTGAGATGTGAGCCTAAGAAACATGATGCGTGGCTAGGATGAAAATCCGAAAGGGGTCCTAGGCAAAATGAGATAAAGAGAGAAAAGAAAATTAAATTTTGTTACTATCTACTTATTTTCCAGCGTTAGAGTCATAAGGCTGCGGTTGAAAATTGGTTGACCAGGTAGCCTAACATCATGGCTCTTCTTGGGATTGGGTAAGTTAGCTGGGAAAATGAAGCAATGTATGAAATTCTTGATTCTTGGTGTGCTTCGTTCTTTTGGGTATATGTGTTGTTGGTATAAAGTGAAGCTTATGTCTGAACATTTGATATTTGGTTTTTAGCTTCACTTGATACCATAGACTTTTGGGGAATTTCAATTCGGGATTAGAATTAGGGAATTGATAGTATATATGGGTAGAGTTAAGAAAAAGGGGTTTGTTTGATATATACTTTTGGGGAATTAGAAAGTTGAGAGTTTTGTGAGATTTTGCTTTGGGGAATATTAGTATTAGGATAGGGACATGTGAGATTGTTCTTATGCTTGAATCTTTTCTTACTCGAGGACGAGTAAGGTTCAAGTGTGGGGATATTTGGTGTGTCCATTTTATATAGTTATTTTGGGATCTTTTGTAATCATTTTGGTAGCCTTTTATGCTTTAGATACTCTCTTTTACCTTGAAATACTATTATTAGAGTTAAGAGCGACTTTATCGCTTTTGTCACTTGTAATAAGGATTCTGTGAGACGAGGTAATTATTGAAGATTTGAAGACCTTGAAGACTCCATTTTGAAGACTATGAAGACTTTTCAAGACCCGAAAAAAGGAAGAGAAGACAACTACATGAAGACGAAAGAGAATAAGCCACTTGAGGGCATAGTACTCTGGCCATCGCTAGTCGCGACGAATGTGTCGCGAGTAGCAACAACCATCTGCCCAGACTTACTTTTTGGGATTTTTGTACTATAAATACTCCTCATTTTTCTCTTTCTTCTCCAACTCTTTCTCCCGATTCAGAATAGCGAAAACCATAAGTTTTCTTCCATTTTCTACCTTTGTTTCCTCTTGAATTCCTGTTGGATTTTCTTGTGTTAATTAGTACGAACTCTAGTAGCTAAACATAACCTTGGAAGCAATTGATTAGGCTTCCAAGCCCATGTCTTAAGATCTATTTATAAGCCATTTAATGCTTTGTTATTGTGCATTTATTGTATTGAAATGGGTTGTTGAATTCATTTATGACATTGGAAGTTTGAGTATATGAATTGCTTGTATGATTATGTGTTAGGGGTTGAAGAAAGTAGCTAATTCTTCCCTCTTTGATATGAAATCCAAAAGCATGATTTAGTGCTTCTAATGTTGTTGGTGATTTTATGAATGCTAGGTAAATGTTGTGATGTCGAATTATTCTTCATGTTTATTTGTGTAGAAAATTGGAGAAGTTAATGAGCGTTGGACGTTCTTGATTAATATTGTGTAAATGCATGAATTGGTTCAATGCTTAAACACGGTGTAGTGTTTATAAGTGTTACCAAACTTGTTGATTCTTTGAACTTAATGCCATTAATGGGATACCTTTAGGCGTTGAACGACTAAGGGGGTTATTAGTGAGGTTTAGCTAGAGATGTCGAACTCACTCTAGTAAACTACTATGAAAGGAGGATAGGAGATTTATCTTCACAACAAGTAGTAAAGGTGTTAAATAGGTTGTATGTTCAATGATAGATAGAAGGTTTGGAAGTGTAGGTCGATTGCCCCCAAGACTCCGTAATCTTTGCTTAATCCCGTTTTAATTGATGTATGTTTTCTCAGTTTAACTTGTCTTTAAATTTGTTAATGTAGAAAAACCCAACCAAAAATCCCCCCCCCTCTTTATGTGTTTTTATATGTGCATGTATCTACATATCTAGTATAATATTAATCATTTTATGAGCAAACACTTGAGAATACCCCACGTCTCTGTGGACGATCCCGACTTGCCACTAGCTACTTAATTGTAGTTAGTAAGCAAAATGGCTTAAAAATATCATCTTTGAGTTGTACGACGACGACCTCCCAAATTTTGGCGCCGTTGCGGGGGACATGGCGTATATTTTTAAGTGTTTGAGCATTTTATGTTTGAATTGTGCCAGTTTTGAATATTTGTTAGATTGTTTTTGTTTGAGTTTTTATTTGTTCTTTGACTGGCTCAAGGACGTATTGTTCGAGTTCTTGATGTATGTTTCGTACGCGATCCTCATCACAAGAACCCTTACACTACAACCCGGAGTTGGAACTGAACATTAGACGGGCTTGGAGACTTTCATTGGAAAGTGTAAATCTCAATTCTCCTAGTGCCCATTTTGACACATCTTCAACCTCAATGGATCCGCATGAGGAGTAAGAAGATGAATTTCATGGAGGAGGACCTCAACCTCCTCCCTAACAAGGGAGACAAGCCCCGGTGAGACAAATACCAATGCGGGAGACGATGGCTCCCAATCTTGAGCACCAACCTATGTGTATCACATATCCGGCGGTTGGAACTACGGGCATTTTGAACTAAAGTCCGGACTGATTCACTTGCTACCGTCATTCCTTGGTAGGCAAGGGGAAGCTCACAACAAGAATCTTCTCGGCTTCAACATGGTGTATAGTGGAATGCTTCCAGATGAGGTCAATGAGGAGTTTTATATGTTGAGGGCATTTCCATTCTCCTTGAGTGATGTTGCAAGATTTGGCTACACTATCTTCCACCCGGGAGTATCACTTCTTGGATCAAATTGAAGAAGAAATTTCTCTCCAAGTACTTCCCGGCCTCGAATCTGCCGCATTGAAGAAGGAAATCAGTAATTTCATTCAATGACACGAGGAGTCTTTTTATGACTACTGGGAGAGGTTCAAGAAACTACTCGCAAATTGTCCCTACCATGGCTATTCGGATGGATACCTAGTGTATTACTTCTACAATAGTCTCCTTGATCAAGACCAACGGTTAGTGAGGGGAGCATGGGGTGGTTCTCTTGGGACCAAATCCACTACGAAGGCCATAGACCTTTATGAAGAACTTGCGGAGGAGTTGAGGAATTTTAGCTCAAGGGTAGATCTATGGAGGCAAAATCCTCACAATGGTGGTACTTCTTCCAACCCTGGAAAGCTTGAAGACCAATTGACAAATCTTACTTCAATGGTCAAAGCATTGATAACTCAGTCCGGGGAAAAACCACAAGTCAAGTCTTGCAGGATTTGTTCTTCTTCGCATGTGACAGACTCTTGTCCAACTTTGCAAGATGATTATGTGGAAGAAGTGAGTGCTATGGGCTATCAAGGAGATCAAGGAGGCCAATGGTGCCAGAACCAAGGGTACCAAAATCAAGGGTATCAAGGGTACCAAGGAGGCGAAGGTTACCAATACCTTCCGTACAATGCGGCTAACCAAGTGCATCCAAACCTTCATTATGGGAATGCACAAGACAGCCAAAATGCCTAACCTTACCGGCCCCTCAATAACCTTACCGACCCCTCAATAACCGTACCGACCTCCTCAACAACCATACCGGCCACCTCAACCCCAATACCCTAGACTTGGTGATAAACCCCACAATGAATGCGAGAGTTTGGGGATGTCGAACCAAGAGATCATGCAGGTCATTGGGAAGCTGACTATATGTGCGGACAAACATGAGAAGCACCAAGAGAAGACCGACTCTAGCATCAAGAACCTAGTGACACAAATGAGCCAAACGGCTCAAATCTTGAGTCGGATGGAAGCCAGAGACTCGGGAAAGCTTCTCTCTCAGACTGGAATTAACCCTCATCCAAATGTGAGTTCTATCTCATCGAGGAGTGAAAATAAAGTGCAAGAGCCCTATGGCACGGTTGTGATTGAAAGGTTGGTTGAAAAAGAGGAAAAGAAAACCGGTGAAATAGCCGAGGAGGTTAGCAATGAAGGAGGATAAGAGGAGGAAGAAAACTTACCGCAAAGGCTGGGATCAAATCCTAAAACCTCATCCACTCCGCACAAGAAGTCAAAAGGG
>JAULKK010000012.1:13042397-13054559 GCA_032355705.1 Rubia peregrina | reverse complement strand
TAAGGTAAATGAATAGTGAAATAATTAATTATCACTAAACTAGCTTATTGCTAATGAGCATTTCATTATTCATAACAGAGTTAACATTTTAACACCTTCTACTATAACTGTTTTGGTTGGACAAATGAGAATAAACAGTACTTAAAGTTGACAAACTAAGTAATCATTAATTAGGAGATTGTAGATATGTTCAAAAGTCAAAACAACTGTCAAAAAATGGCAAGTTGAAACTCTTTGTTTAAATAGCATGCCCTCTAGGTCATGGTAGAGTAAAAGAATCACACAGCCTGTTTTTCAATTTATCTGCCATTTATTTTAGTTTAATTCAATTAATTTCGCCCAACTTTAATTTAATTATTTTTAACATGATAAAATTCAATTAGTTATATTATTATTGTTCAATTTATTTAATCGTAGTTTATCTCATTTAAATTCATATTCGGCAATTCATTGACATTACTTCCTCATTTAACTTTAGATCTGACAATTCAGTTCAAGTTAGATCAGATCAGGTCTTATATAATTCATTGTGCATATTAACATTATCCTTAATAAGATGATGTTTCCCAAACAAAAGAAGAAGAAGTTAGGTGATGATCTGAAGAAGTGAAGTAATACATATTTTAAGACTTGGAAAACGCAACCCCCCTTATCCCCATCCCAATGGGATGGAAGAAGATGAGAAGATCCATTTATTTATATGTATCATCAAAGTCTGAGTATACATATTTAATTTGTATATATGTTCCCAGCATATCCAAGTTCATGATCCTAATTTGGTACTTGTTCCGGATAAGGTTATTAAATATTATGGTCCTCCTCCGCTTAATCTCAATACAGATAACCATTATATATACAGCGAAAGTATGTAGATTTATATAAAAGAACAAATTGAAAATGCCTGCTGCAGTGCATTCCCTTTGTTCTAATGTATTTATGACATCAGCATCCGTTTGAACATGAGAAACATGGTTAGTTACACTCCTCATGGTGAATTGGTACTAGTCTAGTGGTAATCCACACTCTGTGTAACTGAAAGGTTCAGGGTTGAAAACACACCTCCGTAGAAAATTGTGAATATTAGAGCAATTTTTTGATGGGGTTTACCCAGCGTCATGGGACCGTGTCGGTGATCCCCGCTGTGGTTTTCCAACCTGCAGGTGGTCGATGATGGTGAGATTGTGGTGCTTTTGGTTTTGGCGGCGGCGGTTCAATGGTGGTGCAGTGGTACACCCTTATTTTTCAACGGTTTACCGAACTAATTTTCTTGAGCTATAGTTCGGTCAAGGGTGTAAAGATGCCGACTTTGTGGGAGCTGGTCGGTTGAACCTTGGTCCGGGACCAAGTGTTAAAGGCAAGGCTTAGATGGTGGCTTTGCCCTATCGGTTGGGAGAAGAAAGGCAAAGGACGGAGAAGGCTTGAAACGGTGCGAATTACCTACGGTTAAGGTGAGGGATAACCTGAGGAAGGCGGGTTGATCCAAGATGGCTAAGTGGCAAGGTTTCAGGTTCCATGTCCTAAGAGACACGACGGTTCAGGGATAGAACGACGGTTACTTGGATGGGCTGAAAACCAGACGACTAAAAGATGCATTGTTTCGGGTGAAGCCTTGAAGGAAGCTGACGCTTGGAAGAGAGCTAGCTGGCCCGAGAAATAGGGAATAACTCCCGGTTAGGTGTAACCGCTGGGTAGATATTAGGAACTACCCGAACATTTGTTTCCCTTTGGACGGTTAAGGGTGTTAACCGTCAAGTGTATGTTTGCCTATAAATACTCCCGGTTAGAGCAAATACCATCCAGGTTCTGGTGGTGTGTTTTGCCAACCGAAGAACGTTTCCTTTAATCAATAAAGACAAAGGTTGGAGCTGGGCTCCGTAATCTTGTGTGTTCTTTGAGTGCTTACCACGTGTAAAATCTTGTTTTCTCACGGATCGTTGGTTAAATCAGAACAAGCGTTTAGACCGTGAGTAAAGGTCTAACAAGTAGCTTACCATTGTGGATGCTCTAAGAACAATCGCATTTTCCCATTAAAAAATGTGAATTTTTTTGACGCAAACTATAGCAAACAACGTGCTCTGAAATAAATGCATTTAAGATCCAAGTTGGCTGATTATTTTCTTGCTCGTGTTCAACATCCGAGAAACAAATACTCCCTCTGATACATCCCAAATTACCCATCCGAAGAAATTCTCTATAAAAGTTTAACCACATTTTTAATAGATATATGAGATAATACATCCCAAATTATCCATCAGAAGAAATTCTCTATCAAAGTTTAACCACATTTTTAATAGATATATGAGAAATAATATTATCGTATGTGATATTGTTGAATTCGTCGTAACAAGTAGTTTCTAGAATATAACTTTTTATTTATCGTTATGATACGTAGTTAAACATATTTACATCCAAACATATTTCTCAAACGGTGTGCAATGATTGTACTGCAATTTGTGATGAGACGGAGGGAGTACCATTAATCACGTATTGGTCAACAACATGTTAAAGCAAAATACAAAATTTAGTTTCACTTTCAAAGTTTTACCACATATTTGAATAGATATATGAGAAATAATATTATCATATGTGATATTGTTGAATTCGTCGTAACAAGTAATTTTTAAAAAGTAATTTTTTATTTGTCGTTATTATACGTAGTCAAATATATCAATAGTCAAATATGTTTCTTGAACGGTATGCAATGATTGAAATGTAATTTGTGTTGGGACGGAGGAAGGAGTACCATTAATCACGTGTTGGTCTACAACATGTTAAAGCAAAATAAAAAAATTCCGCTTCTTAACTAATGCAAAATACAACAAATGCAATATACCTCTAAAGTCTAAAGCAATCATCATTTCCCCTCATTTCATGAGGTAAAAACTAAGGAAAGCCATTAAAATTCAAAACAAAACAAAAAAACTTGATCTGCACTTCTGCATAACATGATCTTAAAAATCAAAATAATGATTTGATCAAAATATCTTGCCAACATCTTTCATTAAACCTTTGTTGTTTTGGGCAAATGCGGTGAATTCATCGTGGGAGATGAAGCCATCGCCGTCGGTGTCGATCTCGCCCATCATACGCTTCACCTCGTCGCCGGAAACAGACCCCAGAGTCTTCAACGCGTCCCCTAGCTCCGCCGCAGAGATTTTGCCGTCGCCATTCGCGTCGAACCGCTTGAAGATTCTCTCGTGCTCTGCCTTTTCTTGTTCATTATAATCACCCATTTTTATCTGGATTGAATTGAACTGGCATCTGAATCATGCTCGTGCATTTGGAACAGGATTTATAGATGAGGGATGTGGTGAAGATTGATTCTCGGGCCATCTGAAATTGTTCCTCAACTGCCGGAGAGAGAAATTTACCACCTTGTATTTTTCATGAAGAAAAACAGCAAAAATACATACTTGAGTGCCACCTGTATTTTCTGGTTTCACAAACAAAATAAATGCAATCTATCCATCAAACTTGTTAAGCTTAAACTCAACATCCTGAAGGACGAGAAAGATACCATGAAATGGACAGGCTCGAGTTTTACAACAATTGCGCGCTTTTATTCGAATCAAAGATGCACGCGAGTGCTTCACATACAAACTGTTGATTCCATCATATCGACAGGCTTGTGAAACATCATGCGTTATTAATCAAATTCCTAGTTACACATGAGCATTTCCATGCTTGTCTGAAAATGCCAACACGGCAATTATGCTTTTGTACAATGTTTCTTCTAATTGGGAGATATTTCCCAAATCAAACTACAGTGGAACCTAGCGAAAATGCAAGAATTATACCGCTTGGCCGGGTGATCATACTACCAATTTGAATAGGGCATCCTGAACAGCTTTTCTGTTTGGCAGAGCAGGAACTGCACCTCTTTCCACGACGGTCAATGCACCGCAAGCATTAGCAAAGCTGAGAGCATCTCTAAGTCGAGCCTCATCCTGGAATTGGTCACAAAGGAAAGATAAGTGTCAAGGAATACAACATTTAGAACTTGATTAAGTAGACCAGGATAGTACTCATTAAGAGTAATATTAACCTGCAGAAGTGAGACATCAGCAGCTAGCTGCGATAAAATTCCGGCTACAAAGGCATCTCCAGCACCTGTTGTGTCCACTGCTTCTACTTTTAGACCTTTAACTCTTCCACTGAAATCCTGTACATGGATTGGGGAGAGGAATTTTCAAAGTTGAGACATCGATAACTCATTCGTCGAATTCTTGAGGTATAAACTGAAATTCCAACAGAGTGAACTTGATTTGGTTCCACGGGAAGCAGCTCATGAATTTGGAAACACGGAGAAAGTGACACTCCCTAACTGCTATTGAGTACTAGTAGTTTTCTTTTGACAAGCATATATACTTACATTAAGGGAACAAACTACGTTAAACCTCTGGGAATATGGTTTGATATTATACTCTACTACCATGAGTGTAAGATAATCTGACACTGCAGATTAGATATGGACGAGCACACAAATACAAAATGCAACAATAAAGCTTCAGTCTATATATGTGAGGATAAATATACATCCACACATTCAAATAAGTTTTCGCTTTATACAAACCTAAACTGTTAGAGAAATGTAAATCCAGTAACAAGGGCATATAAAGACGAGCAGGAATATAAAGAGGGAATGAGACTTACCTTTGTGTAATACCTGCAACCTTCAGCACCTTCTGTGACAAGAAGTAATTTGAGATTGGGATGGTACAACTTACGAACAACTGAATCATCATATGGATCTTCCCCTTGGGTCAGAAATGAAATCTCCTCCTCACTTATCTGGAGAAAAAAATGAATCGAAACATAAGAAAAGATGGAATAGAACAAATTTCATCCTCCTATATTCCTAACTATTAAGTAAAGCATGTACAGCAACCAAAGGAATAAACACAACAAAGTACGACAAAGTGGAGGCAAACCTTGATTATATCAGCAGTTTGCCATATACTTAAGATCCCTTCTCTTGCACTATCCGCAGATGGCCAGAGGGGAAGCCTCAGATTTGGATCATACGACAAAATCACACCAGCATCCTTGGCAGCTTTTTGCAGCAGCAATATGCGCCGACTTGCATGGTTCTGTTATCAAGCTTATCGAGCCATAGTGGAAAAATTTTGCATGTCATAACGGACACATTCAGCTTATGCCTTCAAATTTACTTCCAAAATCTATCAGTCGTACTAAGCAAAAGGTTTCTGAGAAAATGCAATTGCACCAATGAAAGAGACAACTAAAAGCAAAAAAGGCTAAAGCATCGAGAATGATCACAACCAGACTATGTGATCATAAACCACACTAGTTAACATAAAAGTCAACAAATTAGGTTCTAGCCTCTACCACGACGATAAGAAAACATACCTTCGTAATTAAGTCAAAGTCAAGCTCTGTCTCTTGAAGCAACATGTCTGCACTCGGGTTACGATAGAACATGAATTCGCACTCCCCGTCCTTTCTCAACGTCACAAAAGCCAAGGATGTGCGTGCACCGGGATGAAGCCTCATCCCCTCACGATTTCAGAATCTCAACAAGCATGTACCCAAATTCATCCTCTCCGACCCATCACCAGTTCACAACAACATTGACATTTGACAAACCTCAAAGCCATCATTTAACTAAACTAAAACATTTAACAAAACAAACAAACACACACAGACACAAAACAACCTTTCCAATGAAAGCAGAGGAACCACCAAGGCGCGAAATTCCAACAGAAACATTTGCAGCCTTACACAATAAACATAGCAAAAAACATAGATTCAGAATTGAACATAGATTTAGAATTGAACATAGCAAAAAACATAGATTTAGAAATTGAAACTGGGAATTACCTGCCAGAATCGAAAGAACTGGCGGACGGCAGAGGCGGAGTCGTCGGAGGAACTTGGGGATGGCGGAGGCGGAGGCCGCGGCGGAGCAATCGGTGTGGAGCTGCTTGGCTGTGAGTGGCGATTGGCAAAGGCGAACAGATCAGACGAAAAGACTTTGGTTTAGGGTTCCATTTCCTCTTCTTGGGCCGATTGGGTTTCAGCCCAATCGGCCTTTATTTTTTTGCCTTAGGGCTAGTTAAACGACGTCGCTTAGGGGCTAATTAAACGACGTCATTTTGAGACGTTATGAAACAAAAAAAAGACGAAAAGACTTCGTCTTCTTCATCGCGTCTGGACGGAAACAGAGCAGGCCGGAGCCTCCCCTATTTAACCATGGCCGCCGTCGGAGATGTGGTAACCACTCATTAAAACTCCTAGTTTTTTTTTCATGGGGTAACCCTCTGAATAGATCCGCCCCTGCTTGTAAACATTTGCACCCCACATTTGTAAACATGTGAAGGCACAAACATTTCCATTTCAGCATGGAGCTCCTGTTTCCAACTGCAAAGCCACGAGTCATCATCAGATGGAAGTAGCTCCTGACCCTTAAAGTCGTCAGATAAAATATCATCAATACGCCTAATTGGGAAATTCAACATGATCTCACTTGCTCGGGAATGCAACATAATGTTCCCGTCATACTCCTCAGCTAGCTCAGCTCCAAAATTCCAGGTTACATTTTCAAGTTGATTATGAGTAGCATTCCCATCACATAGTTTGTATACCAATTCTCCTCCTAAATATTTGGCAATTGTTGGTCCACAAAACCACCTTTCTTTCACTATGATTGTTCATACTCACTAGACCGTTCCAGGTTCATGTTTTGGTATTTAGATAGAATATAGTGCTCCAATATGGTCTTCAAATAAAAACCAAGTGGAGCAAGTGCAGCACCACATTGCAAGAAAGACATAACAAGCTCTAAATCTTGCTCAGACCAACGAGCTAGGTAAACCGTACACAACCAGCTAGGAATCAAATATAGATATTTGTATTGTTGCTCCCGTTCCTACTAATACACTACCAAGAATGGTAGATAGTGGCAAGTACCGGGGTCGTCCATAGAGATGTTAGGAATCTAATAGTCAACTATGCACAACCGTGATCAGGTCGTCAATCCGACCACGTGTTAGGAATAATCAGCGTTGGTAAAATAAGCATTGGGGGGAGTTTATATAACTAAAACTACTAGCATGCAATTGATCAAGAGAATAAACTATATAAACTAGAACTCGGGGAATATATGCGTAACATGATTAATGTATCCTCGATGATCGATTTCATCACATACAACTTTAAGTCTATTCTAGTGTTTATGACACGTGGGTGGTCGATGGTCAACACTTCCCCATACCTGCCACGTAGGGTGCGCACGTAATCTTCCATTGGCCCCACCTGCGTAATTAGGGGAGTGCAATGATGGCCCTGCCTACCGTACATATCTGATTCTACCCCATGCGATTACATCCCAGGCACTACACCACAAATGCTTCTCCCTAGGCCTAAAAAAGCAAATGGGGGTAAGGCACCTTATTGATGGCTCTAGGGTTACAAAGCTAACCCTAGTTTACTTCTCTATCTATATCTACCTGCTACCCTTCAGACCAACTCATCGGCTTACTAGTTCATGATCGATCGTAAAGTTAACACGACAATCTAAGTGCACACACATGTGGATCCATACCCATCGTTAACCCAAACGCATCTAGGTTTCCCTCCCCATGGGTTATCAATATTATCAATCTTCTAAGTGTGCATCATGTGTCGTTTAGCGAGGCCCGGTGGTTGTAACCTTGTTTTTCTCAACAAAATGACATGGGCCATGTCGTTCTTCATACCCCGTGGGCTGGTGTTGGCATTAGTGACTTGAAACGACGTGGACCGTGTGAAACAGAACAGTCTGCGCCCATACTTAGCTGAATTTTGGACTGGAATGAAAACATGGGCACGGGCAGTAGGGCTTAACACAGTCCATGCTGGAGGCCTCTAGCACAGCCTGTGTTTCTTGACAGGGTTCATGCTGAGCACTGGCATGGATTTTGCTAGCCTTGCCTCGTGCCAGTTGGGCTGCCACCGTTCTGGCCTTGCCTAGTCCAGGCGGCTGACTTGTTTGCTCTGCTACGAAAGAACCATTGATCTGATTTCAATGTTCTTGTAGTCGATTTTATTGCGCTTGAAAAGATGAATCCAATCGTTCCACCTTAAATGACTGATTCTTCTGGTATCGTTCCCAGAACTCCGTGCAATCTCAGACAAAAATTCTTCCACTTTCTTTGAACTTTGAATCCACTTTTTCCTGGCTCAATTCCATCTACTACCATGCTTTGGAGCCCGTGGCCTTCAATGTACTACCATCCTTGCAAATGACATTCAAATATCTTCTACCACTCTCGCGGATTGCTTCTACAAAAAAATGATGAAAAATTACTCACGAGCAACCTACTAATGAGATAAAAAAGGAAGATCTAGGTGCCCATGAATACAAAGTGTCCATTAACTTCAATTAAGTCTACAAAACTCGGAATTTTGAAAATAATACCAAAAAAGGGCTGTCTAAACCCTTTTTCGTGTAAACCTACCTAAAAACAATAATCAACCAAACAAAAGATGATAATAAATGTGTCACATGCATCGATTAACGCATGAATAAGGCGTACATCGAAAATAAAGCTCAACAATTCTAGGATCAAAACACAAGGCAAGTTTAACCAATTAGTAACTGTGATCCTTCTTTTCAATACTTTTAATTAGAGGCCAGTGAATTTCTAAACACTTCCACAGTTTGAGTAATTTCTTCCCAGATGCGGAATTTTGTATATTCTCATTGCTCATATCATTGTAATAAGGAGACATTTAATTTCGAACGGAAAATAAACACATTCTGATATCCCTTCCTTGCTTTCTCGTATCAATACCACATATAAGAACACTCCAAACCACACAAACATCATGCAATAAAACTAGTAAAAAAATTAAAGTTTGCTGTCCTGGCCTCCTGAAATAATCAACTGAGCCCCAGAATTATTGACCATTTTCCCAATCAATTTTCCACATCCTTGATCAGTAGTGAATCAACAATCAACTTTCTTAACCAGTTTAACTACATCTATTCCCCCAGGAAGGTTTCCTGATATGCCTTGCTCGTAACACCTTATAGTCTCAACCAATTTACAACATGTAATCATATAAAAACCATCCATTCCATTATTATAAAAGAGTGTTAGAATAAGTCAATATGATGATTAGATTAGATTTGTTATGGATTGGGTTCAAGACTAGATTAGAGTTCTACTAGACCTAGTCTTTTACCTTTTTGTACTCTATTTATTCCATTTAGTAATATCATAATCATTACGGGAAATCATTCTTTCATGGTATCAGAGCAAGTTCTAATCCTAAACCTTAAACTTTTTAAAATTTATTTTCCATTCGGCCACCTACCCTTTCTCTTTTCCGGCCGACCAAACGGCCTGATTCCGACAAACTTTTGTTCAATTTTTGGCTAAATCCCGGCGACTTTCGGCGAAATCTCTGGTCAAACTCCCGGCCAATTCCAGCCGATCTCTCCTCCCGAAGCAGCTCTATTGGCATTCTATTTCCATTATATGATTCTCCAGCATCTGCATCACTTCCCGGTATCTCCTTCTCAGCTATTTTATCTCCGGCGAATCGTCTTCATCTCCGGCAGCCGCCCGATTAGCAACTTCATCAACTGTCACCCTCAGTGCTTTCCGGTGTCTTCTTCTTCAAATCTCCAATATCTGATTCAAGTCTCAGTGGTTCTCGACATCTTCATCAACGATTGCCCTCGTCTGCCATTATTTCTGGTCATTTCTCCAGATGCGTTCACATATTTGGCGCACGAGTTTCACGCGCAAGTAGCCATACATGTGTGTTTCGTCAGCCACGCGTGAGACACACGCACCATAAGCCATATAGACGCGTTCCATTACCCGCGCGTGAATTACACACGCCAGTCCCTCTGCCAAGCGTGAGTTCACGCGCTATCAGTTTCCAGCGCGTCCCTGCACACTCGTAGCGTTTCATAGAGCAGAATTTGTGTTTTGTTGAATTCTTTATTTTTCTCTTTTTGGACATGGCTCATTTTAATTCTCGGAGTAATATTTCAAGATTGACTGACCTTTCCCATCATCGACGTCAAGATGGCTCCAAGTGGATTGTAGATTCTGGCTCCACAAAACACATGGCATCGTCTCCTGCTGTTGTGATCTTCTCGCACCTTATCATGGCTCTTCTAGCATATGTGTTGGTAATGGTTCTCGACTCCCTATTACTCATGTTGGTCATTCTCGGATTTCTAAATCCATATCTCTTTATGATGTGCTCATTGTGCCTGCCATCACTAAAAATTTGCTTTCAATTAGCAAATTAACTCGGGATTTAAATGTTGTTGTATGCTTTGATGATCGCTCTTTTGCTATTTGGCATAAAATAAATAGTGAAACCTTGGGTCATGGTCACAGTGAATATGTGCTTTATGTATTAGACTATGGTGCATCTTCTTTGTTATCTACTGTGGGATCAAATAAGTCGCTTGCCTCTTTTGAAATATGGCATGCTAGATTTGGTCATGTACCACATTCCGTTATTTCTGGTTTGTGAGTTTTTGGATCCTTAGCTGTCTCATCATTTTTGCCTAAACCCACCCTTTGTTAAGCCTGTGAAAAGGCTAAAGGAAAACGTTTATCTTTTTATACAAATGATAAATGTTCTACTAGGGTACTTGATCTAGTCCACTGTGACTTGTGGGGGCCCTCTCCTATTTTATCTACTGATGGTTACTCCTACTGTGCTATTTTTCTCGATGATCATTCCCGACTCACGTGGCTCTACCCGCTGCGCTGCAAATCTAATTTTTGGGATGTGTATTTCCATTTTGAGGCTTTTGTGGAGAGCGAGTTCTCTTCCACCGCTAAGGTGTTATAGAGTGATGGGGGGACTGAGTTCGTAAATGGTCGACTAAGGGCATTCACCATCAGATTTTTTGCCCGTATACTCCTGAGCAGAACGGTCAGGCCGAGCGCAAGCATTGCCACATTACTGAGATGGCCCTATCTATGTTATACCACTCTCATGTCCCTCTTTCTCACTGGCCTCACGCTTTTGCTGCAGCTGCTTACACTATAAATTGGCTTCCCACTCATGTTGGCAAACGATCACCATATGAAGTTCTCAATGACTGGGTTCCTATATAAATGAACTTTCATGCATTTGGTTGTCGTGTGTACCCTTATCTTTGTCCATATGCAGCTCAAAAACTCGCTCCTCGCAGTTTGCCTTGTATTTTTCTTGGGTATGACTCCCTGTACAAGGCATATCGATGTTTGGATTCTACATCTAGAAAGATCTATGTCACCAGACATGCTCAATTTGATGACACTTTCTTCCCTGATGCCGATGGTTCTACTGCAGTACCTTCATCCTCTCTGGATGTCTCTACCTTTTTGGATCCCATTGATACAGCAGCTGATATCTCTACTTTTTCCACTATGGCATCTCATCATGCTCGGCCTGTCACTTCAGTTGCCAACCCCACTGGCTCATCGATGCTATCATCCTCACAGACTACAACATCATGTTTTGTTTGCTCTATCGATTCCAACCATCCAGTGGGTGCTTCGATGCATCCTATTTTGTCTATCTCTCCATCGACCAGCTCACCTAGTTTACCAACCAGACTACCCAATTCACCGGCCACCTCACCAGACCCTTCACCACCAGCCACTTCGCCGGTCGCACCAGCTCCTCTGGTGTCTCCACCTCAGCCTCGCACTCATCAAATGGCCACTTGATCAGCAACTGGAGCTATTCAGTGTAGAGATTATTCTGATATCGTTGCTCACAGTCTTACTCCTGCTCTACTTGCTCAATCTGAGCACATGGATTATCGCACTGTTCTTGAGATCTAGCTTGGGATTCTGCCATGGATGATAAGATAGTAATTCTTTGTGGCCAGGGCACTTGAGATTTTTCCTGAAGTATTGACCAGATGGCACTATTGAGCGTCATAAAGCTAGACTTGTAGCACAGGGTTTCTCGCAGATTCCGGGCTTTGACTTTGATCACACTTTCAGTCCCGTGGTCAAAGCATCCACAGTTCGAACAGTTCTCGCCATTGCTACCATGCGCTCCTGGCTGCTTCATCAGCTATATGTCAACAACGCCGTTCTTTGGGAGGTCGTCTCCGTACCTCTCAAAGATGTAATTTTTAAGCCCTATTGCTCACTAAATACAACTAAGTATATAGTTTGGCAAGTCGGG
>JAULKK010000012.1:12933754-12959979 GCA_032355705.1 Rubia peregrina | reverse complement strand
GTAGAGTTTACTAGATAAGAATGAATCTCTTTGATTGAGGGATTAATAGTACGGAATATTTACTTGTCATCTACCCAAGACGTCTACACACGTTAACACAAAACGTCCACATTCATTAACAGATAGCAGCTCTTTCAGTTAGCTCAATCAGTTAGGCTACTTAGTTGATCTGCTATATCAAGTGGAAATCTTGTGAGGAAGAGTATCGTTTTTGGTGTGATGTAACAAACTAATCAATCTCATTGTCTCTCATCCCCTGTTCTTCTTCTTTCACACCAAAATCCGAAGCTCATCTCCCCCAATTCTGTACAATTTTACCGTTTAATCCCATTTTTCTTTTTCAAGTGTGTGGCAATTGGTATTAGAGCTACTGATTCTCGGCGAAGAAACGGCAGAAAATACAAGATTGCGAGTTATTGATTCGCAGTTGAAGGATTTAAATGCAATGTTGACTGGAGTTTCCGGAACCTTCAAAGAAATGAAGGAGCATTTTGAGGCTATAATCGAAATAGGCGAGTGAAGCGACATTGAAGAGAACCGAGGAAGCTACGGGTTCAGCCCTCAAAAGCTTCAAGGTGGAGACAACGAAGGAGTGGGAGAAGCATGGAAAGCAGATGATTGGAATTAAGGACATGGTTCAGACGCTAAATCGGAAGATTTTTGGGGATGGACAAGCGGATTCGCCGGAAAAAACAGCGGTGGAAGATTCTGCTAAACAAAACTTGCCTGAGATTACTCATGAGGCCATATCTCATTCTCATGTACATTGAAAAATCCTCCCCTTCTTCTTTTGAAGTTTCTGACTGCTCCAGTTCACCATGTAAATTCTTAGTAACTGAATTCCTAACCTGGTTTGCATCAGTCCCACCTTTAAAGGGTGGCCATATCTCTACCCCAATTGATTTAGGAATTTTTATGGGCAGTGATTCTCACCAACACACCAGATGAATGCAATCCTTGATAACAAGAATCATCTTCTTCTGAACTCCAAGATAAATGCAACCTCATCAATCCTCAAAATCCAACACGAGATATGTTCATATTACAGCAGATTCAATGTGCAATCGAAAGTTCATAGAGATGGTTCTCCTGTCACTGCAACATGAACAGCCCTAAAAAGTCTCAGTTTAACTTTTTCATCCCATTATCATTCTCATCGAAAGAAATTAATCTACATTATAGATGGGTTCGCCACTGCTGATCTAGAACAGCCAGCGGCGCCGGCGGATCTTCACAAAACACGATCCTAGCTTCAATTCCATTTCATTTTCATATCACCAAAAGAAATTAATTAAAACCAACAACATACTATGTATACTCAACCGCCTATTTTCCTATCAGGCCTCATTCTGACATATCACCCAAAACGAAGTCGTTTTGGAATCCCGGCTACTACCGGGGCACGTGATGCTGCCACCTCCGCTCTTCCGGAACCGCTACATTCTGGCAGCGTGGATACTCATCGAGGTGGCTTCCGTCGTCGAAGTTCTGAGCATAGCTAACGGCGTCGTATTGAAAGGTCGGAGGCTTGGGTCCGGCATAGATGCTCTTGCTTTCCGCCATGATTTTCTTGATGAGCTTTCTCAGCCGCCGGCTTCTCCGGTTGCAGGCGATGTCGATGCGGGTGTACTCTTCGTGCACCGGCACACAGGAGGGAGACATGCACCCGGCGGCGGAGAAGTATGACGACGACGGCCTTTTCTGCCGGTGATCGCTTCCCATTGTGAGACGCTGCACAAATTTTACTGCAGAGATGCAAATTTTACTACAGAGATGGAGAGAGAGAAGGAGGATTTGGAGAAGATGGAATGAGATGGCGCTGAATATAACATGTTTGGTTGTGAGCGGGTACTACAGAACGGTGTAGTCTATCCAAGTTGCTCTCCTGGCATGTGTGGCCAGTGGGCCTAATCCTAAAATTATTGATATTCCTTAGTTTTTGAGCTTTTGTCTCTTTATTCAAGGCAATCACCTTCTTTTTTTCCTTTTATCCTACTTTCCTAAATTAATACTCCCCCACTTCTCCAGTTCAAATCGCACAATAATTATTATCACATTATTCACTGTTAATATATTTAACTACATATAATAACGTTAAATAAAAATTTAAATTTATAAACTACTTGTTACGACGAATTCAACTATGTCACGTATAATAATATTGTTATTCATACTATTTAAATATACGGTCAAGTTTAATACTTCCTCCGTCCCACAAGTTTTGACCTATTTTTTTGTCAACATTCTCAGACCATGTTTGACCATAAATTTCAATTAGTATATAGACTCTAATATCATCATTTGAGATGTTGTTAGACTTCTATGTTTACGTAGTTTCTAAATATCAAATTTTAATGTACCATTAATATCCGTAATTAAAGTTATTGATCGTTAAACATGGTCTGAGAAAGTTGACAAAAAAATAGGCCAAAACTGGCGGGGCGGATGGAGCATACTCTAGCAACCCTAGGGTTTGCATTGGATGAGGACACTCTTTTAACCTGATTGGGCCAGGTAGGTCCAATCGCTGATAATATTGTGTCTGCTTAGTATTTTTGCTTGTGGTCCATTACTAATGGGTCACCTGATATTATATATCATCATCACTCACATAGTCATCGCCCTTTCCTCCTCTTCCTCACCTCACTTTCTCCCCTTCCTCTACCTTTTTCACCATGCACCCGTTCCATTCTACTTCACTTGCCCATGGATTTTGAATCTAAACAAGCTTGTGGCCATCAATGACTCTACTCTAGTTGGTTTCAATTGGAAAGACAACTTCATTTCGAAAAGTTCCGAATATCTACCTGTAATATAGAGTAAGCATGCCCTTGAGCAGTTCCACTAGACGATATGTGAACATATGAACCTGGCGGACTACCTACACCTCTTGTTTGAAGCATAACAACCGAGTCCATAGCTTCTTTCTCACAAGATCAATCTGTGCTTCAGTACTTTTCATGGCAATCCTCTCATCAGCACCTCCAAGAAGGTCTACAAAGGCCTCCTGAACAAGTTCTCCCTCTAATACTTCATATGAGCCTTGTAGCTTTGCATGGGCATTTTCCATCATGGAAAGCCACAATTCATTCAACTTTTTTCTAGTGGAAAATGCAGGCTTACCAAGTGATTTATATGGAATCCAGTCATTTACCACAACTGGAACCCACTCACCATGAAATACACACACAAAATTTAGTACCAAAATTGCAGACGCTGTCATTCATGCTAATATGTTTAGTTATCAACATAGGTTAAGAGCTAGTTGTAAGCCAGGTAATACTGTTTCTAATCTAGGATATGAAGTTTACTATTTATTGCCAATGAAATTATCTAAAATAAATGTAAGATAAGGGTGGAGGATGGAGAAGAAGGGAAAAAGAAGGGCAAAATTAAGTCCATGTTTGCTCGCAAGATTTGCCTCAATATTATATTTATCCAATTCTTTCCAATTATAATTAGGTCTCTTACCTTTTTTGCAATGATGTTGTTATTGAAGAAACATACCAGAGTCGTAATATTATGCATACGCTAAATAGCCTAATTTATGAGTAAACAAGTTCAGATTCTATGTGGTCAAATTTTCATATGATCCTCTGACCCTGTCAATCAATGTCTTTTATTCCCTTCTCCCAACACTTGATTGATAGTTGTGTTGAACTGAGCTGAACTGAGCTGAGCCGAGCCAAGCTATCCTTTCTCTCTCTATTAGAGAACAACCGAACACCCATCAATCAACTGTGTAGCTCCGCTTGTGGTGGTTTCCTCGGCGACGTCTCAAAACTCTGCCACTCCGACTGCAGTGAGCAGGTCCAGAGATGGCAAAATGGTGATGACTAGCTAACAGTTACACCTGCACGGTTAATTACCTTTTTCGATTCTTGGATTCAACTTTTAGGCAATTTTGTTTAGCATTCCTTGTGCAGTTGTTTCAAGTCTTAACTAGAGAGTTATAGCTCAAATCTTTGAGCAGATCCATATTATCAAGCATTTCCAGGTTATTTATGGCTTAATTTTTTCAATATACCATGGCATTTGTACTATTTTAAGGAGGTTTTGGGCTATTTTTTACTCACAAATGTTTAGGGTTAAGTTTCAAAATTGCCATGAATGACATAAATTAACCCCTTCGCTTGTTTTATGTCCCTGTTTCTATCTTTTTTCCCTTTTATATTTGTTTAGACTTAAAAATATTGTGTGTTGTGGTTAATTTGGTTATTACTTATGTTCGTTATATGAAATTACCTACATTTTAAAGGCAATTGTGGCTTAGAGGATGGCTCGGAGTCCATGGCACATAGATTCCTTTCGGTTGCTGCCTATGGTGAAGGTAAGGTTCACAGAGCATTGTTTGATAACAAGGAACACAAACTAGTTAAAATTATTACAGATTTTATTTTGAAGAAAAGTGGGAAGCTAGTGACCTATTGGTGTAATCTCATTCAATTTTGTTCAATGATTTGGATTTTAATTCTATGTTAGGATTGTTGGAATGTGCTCTTCAGTCAATGTTCATTTTGCTAACGTTGTTGAAGGATTAGTTATGGAGATAAATAATTAAATTATTTTGAGTGATCAAAACATTTAGCTGAAAATTGTTTTTGTTCTGCTAGCTAGCATCAACTACATTAGGCTTGCAACTTATTATGATTGAACATATATGATCATACACAAATCATGAAATTTGATATAAGAAATAACTATTGGGATGGAAGTCCATTAATATCTATTTGCGAATTAAGTTTAGAACTCATTAAGTGTATTTGGGTTAGGCCCAAATTGAATTGGATTAGCTTTCTGGAAGTTCTAGTTATTCGGTATAAATACTTAATTTAGAGGAATAATAAATACAAAAATAATTAGAACCCTGAAAGTTTGTAACGACATAAACATATCCAACCACTATCAGAAAATAAACCTCACCATAAAGAGAAGAAGAAGAAGAAAGATAGGTCATTGCTTCCTGATTGATGTTCTAAGCTGACCGCGGTGTACGTGATTTGATCGTGTTGTGTGGATACGTATAGAGGAATCACAACTGGAATTCCCGTCTCTGAGTTGATCGAATCTAACGGTAAAACATGCTTCAAATGTAATTTAAACTCTTAGATATATTCGAATTAATTACATGCATGAGATCTATGATCAGAAAATTGATAATCCACTATATTAGATTTAATCATTTCCCAATAGTGGTATCATAGCCTCTTGCATGCTTTAGTTTGATCTAAATAGTATGTGAATAGAATTTACATAATATGATGTTTTGGTCAATCATTTCTACGTCTGCATTCCTCAATATACCTTGACTCATGATCTTCATTTTCATTCATTATGACACATGTTACTACATATATAAATTTATCATCGTCGTGATGTTGTATCCGTTCCATTTTACATCCGACATGACAAAGTTAATCGATAGCTCTTCATTATCGACAGTTTGGGGTACCCGAACTTCTTCGGGAAGTTCATATTCAGTTATGTTGTAAGATTATTATCTAATCTTAGAAACTTCTTCATGAATTTTCACCTTATTTTCGTCATCTGCAATGTTTTCTCCTTTTTGCTTACGAAGATTTTTGTCTTTAGAACCAATTGGCCTACCTGTTTTTAAATGTGCCTAAATCTCAATTCCAATGGTAGGTTGTCCTCCAGGGACATCAATTTTAACAGGAGCTTAACAACCAACACATGTGATTTTGTCTCATGTTTTAGGTCAGTAAAAGAATTTGGCAATTGATTTGCTAATTTTTGTGAATGAATTATCTTTTGAACTTTAAGTTCACGTTGCTTTGTACGAGGATAAAAATAAGAAAGAGACAATTCATTCCAACTTATTTCCTTTACCAGATGTACTTTCTCTCCCCATAATGCTAAAAAAAACTGACTCATTTAAATAACAGTCAATAAAACAAACAGTAAACATATCTCACATCGTTGGTTCAAGATATTTAATAATTGATGGGGATTTGTACGCAACATATATTCCTAGTATTTTCTGAGGCCCAATCTTCATGCGTTGTGCTGGAGTAATTGGTACATATACCTCGCATCAAAAAAAAAATCTAAGATGGGATATGTTTAGTTCCTGACAAAAACCATTTTTTGAGGGAAATCATTAAAATGTTTTTTGAAAAATTACATACAAGCAACCAAATTACATTTTAACATCATAATTTATGACCTAAATAGGAGATACCACCATTGAATCTATTGAAACTCAGTGGAGCATGAAACTCTAATAGCTAGGAACTCCCTCCTGAGAACACTCAAACGTTGCACCACCAACGAGCCGCCGCCTGGAACCACCACGATCTCACCATCATCGACCACCTACAAGTTGGTAAATCATAGCAGGGACCACTGACACGGTCCCATGATGCTGGGTAATCCCCATAAAAAATTGTTCTAATATTCACAATTTTTTATGGAGGTGTGTTTTGAACCTTGGACCTCTCAGTTATAAATATTGTGGTTTTACCACTAAACCAAGCTCAATTCACCATTATAATTAGTTGGCCTAATGCAGTCTAGTGTCGTTGCATACGATATAGCATGGTCCCAAGTTAACGCTGGGAGTTTAATTCTCAACAACATTAGTTGCACAATTAACTGAAGGCGTTTAATGAACGATTAAGCTAGATTATTCCATGTATGAACATGAGCTACAAAATGTTAACACTAATCCTAATTGACACACAATAACCATAAAAATATTGGGATGTAAACTCACCAGCATTATCAAGACGAATTGTGTTCAAATTGATATCGGGAAAATGTTCACGTAATCAAATTATCCATGCAAGTAATTTTTCAAATGCTAGATTGTTGATGGATAATAAACATACATATGACCATCTCGTAGATGTGTCGATTAAGACCATAAAATATTGAATTAGTCCACATGGTAGGTTAATGGCCCCACATATATCATCATGTATGCATTCCAAAAATGTAGGAGATTCAATACAAATTTTCACTGGTTATGGCCTCAAAATTACTTTGCCTTGAGAACAAGAAGTACGCGAGTTTTCATTGGATTGAAGAATATTTTGGCTCTTCAAACTATGACCTTGTGAATTGTCTATTATTCTGCACATCATTATGGAACCGGGATGGCCTAACCAGTCATGCCAAATATTAAATTAATCAACAAATTTCTGGTTTGTCGCATATATTTCAATAGCACCAATAACTGTGAAATATAAACTGGGGGAATAAGAAGGCAACTTTTGCAGCATCATATTCTTTCCAGAATGCGTACTTGTAATGTGTAAGAATTCACAGTTACATTCATTATCAGTCTTAGTATGATATTACAGATAACTTTAAAACATAATTTTTTGAGACTTTGGAGAAAATAATGCAAGTTCTGTTCCTCCTGATAATAAAATCATTGCTCTTCCCATAGCCTTCGATTATTTTGACACTACCAGAGATAGTACTCACATTTGCTTCTTTTGGTGTCAACCCAAAAAAAAATTCTTATTCTTGAGTATTGAGTGCATAGCTCCACTGTCTGCCAGGCATAAATGTTTGTCGTTGAACACGGAAATGTCCATATTCTTCATCAAACAAAAAATTTACATTATTAAAAAAATCAAACTACATGGCAACATTTATCAAATCAATTTAGAATTTATTATATCATAGAAAGTTTTAATATTAACCATTAATGGTATATCCATCTTTAGGGTGGTAAACAAAGAGTTAATTTTACATTTATTAGTAACCTATTCTAAATAGAGATTGGTTAAATGTTTTGGCGTACTTTATGTATGCGTCCATTGACCATTTATGCCACAACAATGTCATTTATTAACCACAACTTCGTAACAGTCATTTTGTTCATGTCTCTCCCATATTTGGGGAAGAGCGGGGCATTTATAAGTCATTATATCAAAATTTACTCTCCCTCCGTTGGAAGGGAATAT
Organism: Rubia peregrina; assembly: GCA_032355705.1. Lineage (NCBI taxonomy): Eukaryota > Viridiplantae > Streptophyta > Magnoliopsida > Gentianales > Rubiaceae > Rubia > Rubia peregrina. The sequence continues at coordinate 12,952,042 of JAULKK010000012.1, read as the reverse complement.
GGTTGTTTAAACAAAACTATACATTAAAATTATTCTCCCTCTTATGGGGATAAGGGTGGGGTGGATTTACTGCGTTCACATTTACTTTTAGAAATGGAGCAATCACACACTGGTATGACCTTTTGATATTCAACGCAGACGTATTACTTCATGAAATGGCATAGGATGGTGTTGTTTTACAACCTTATTTGATGTCATTGCCTCTGGAGGAATTTTAACATGCAATACTAAAGATTAGTAAGTTTTTCTCGATGACATTACCAGAGTGAAGTTTAGTTTTACGAGATTAGCCATATAAATAACCACAATATTTAAAAATAAAATAAATTTCACAGTTCTTACCAAACGAGAACTCTTCAATTTGTCAGATCTTCGTACAAACTCAAAATTTGGTTTATAATAAAAGATATTAAATCACACTCAGGGGAGAGTCTCATGCTGAAAATGTGTTATAAAATATTTGTTTATCACAACTTTTAATGAAATATGGGTATATAATTTGTGATATATAATGAAAATATTATTAATTATAAATATGAACAATGTGAGTGGAAAAAAGAGTGACGGACATGAGTGAAATGTATAGTACATTTCTAAGTTCTCAAGATACAAAGGAATGGATCCTATTTATAGCATGAGAGTTCAAATAGTAACGTGTTTACTCAATTCCCTTTTCTTAATGCATACATTCAAGTAAAGTGGAAGTTCATTTTTCTTAACTCTAACCTTAATAGGCATCTTTATTGAACATTCATTTACAATGTCTCTAGTGGTTGATAACATAACTCAATTATTTTGGTATGGTTAATTTCCTAATTCACTATGTGCTTTTATCCCAATTTGTTTTTACATGTAATTGGGCCATTTATTTTAGAAGTGAATGGATGCATATATGAATTAGTTTCAATGTGTAGGGTTATAAGTGACTAGCATGCCCAACTATATATTTAAGTACGACCCGAATGCAATTTATGGAGTATTGTAATTAAATACGATTTGTGTACTGTTTATTGGTATGTTGTGAATTTATTTTCAATTTTATTATTTAAGTTGAAATGAAATTGTAATTTCGATGAGAAAATTTGATATGAATCTCCTTGAGAAAACTCTAGATTGCGAAATTTTGAGAAGCATTCTTACCGAAGGTTGATCGAAGGACCCTATTGACACAGACAAAGTCTAGTCAAGAACACAACTTTATGAACTTCACTAACACAAGGGACTAATTTGCATGAACCCAAGCACTAGTTGCACCAAAATTAACATAAAGAATAGTAATGATTCCAAGCACTAATCTTAAATGGGCAAACCTAATAGTTAAGCAAAGAGTATAAACTCAAAATATGAATATATGATATATAAATGGCGTATTTTTGGATGACCTTCCTATATATAGGGAATAGTTTGGCCACCTCTAAACAAAAAGAAGACGAGACTTGGTAATTCCTGTCAGAAACTGGAATGACTTAAAGCAGTTTTAAGAAGTTAAAATCATATCAAACTAAAGTACCTAAAATAAAGAGAGATATGGCCTAATTCATCAAGATAAATCTTGAATGAATATTTCCTTATCTAATCTTACCAAATCTAATTACAATCAAATCAAAACTGAATATTCTAAACCCTAAAATAAAGCATAGCCAAAATTAAACTCGTCTAACGCCAACATGGCCGAGTTTAATGGACCTTATTCCAAAATGAAATGAATTACAATGATCACACTACCTCACTAAAAAAAACCAGTGGGAAAAATAGTATAGTGTTAGCCTCCTGAAAATACTAAATTAAGAAAAAAAGTAGTAAAATGATATTTTGATATCGTATCAAGATCGAAGGATGTGATACTGCACACAAGATGAAGAATTTGTCAATATTATAAATGAATATTGACAAGAATACTGCACACAAGATACTGCACACAAGAATTTGTCTTACTAGGATCACTTTAGATGCATTTATTTATCGCATACATTTATTGCTCTATATTATAAATGAATGCTATTGGTTTTATGTGTGTGAGATGATTATGAAGTTGGTTCGCTAATGATCAAACCAGCATAATGAATGAATCACAGTCCCAAAAGCAACAATGAGCAACAGTTTCCTTTCTGAATAAAAAAAACACTCATTAATCCCTTGATCATAGTGACAGATTTCGCCAAAGCGATAGTGACACTTCTAATCTCGAGATAAATGCATGTAGACCTAGTGAAAGGGTTTACATGTTAATTTTGATTTTCTAGTCAATATCAGTGAGAAGTCCTCAAATGTTAAGGCAAAATGAGATAGGTAGTACATTGGATGTACCCTCTCAACCAAGATTAGTATTGGATACCACTAACAATGGTATTGCTTACCTAAGATCAAAGGAATTGGGACAAGTTAAAATATGCTTTAGACCTTGTGATTTTCAAGGTCTTGGAATTATTTTATTCATGGGACCAACTTTGATAGAATAAAATGTTGAATCACTTCTAATAATGATTGTATGCTTTTCTTTAAGTTATTTTGTTTGAATGATTTTTTATTGCATTTATTTATATTGTAGTAATCATGAATGATAATAAACAACTCCTCTTCTATTATTTGTTCCATTTTGTAGAAGGATGAACCAAACGACAATAAATTGGCAAAAGAAATTGAGTATAATTATGATGCAAGAAAAGAAAAGGTGTGTCATGGATACTAAAATCACTAATGTTAAGTGTCTTATGTTGAATAGTATGAGTCCATAATTGCAAGGAAGTTTTTGAACTCAGATACTTACAACATCAACGTGGATCTCTCATGTATGATTCAAAATCAAACTAGGGTCGAAAGGTTTGGGCTTTAAGACTATTCTTGATTGTAAAGTCGAGAAAGGAAAACTAGTGGGATCTCATATTTTGAAAATGATTGGATCATTTGAGAACATGGAAATACGTAGTTTTGCCTATGGTTGAGAGTTGGCTACTGACAACTATCTATATTCACTTCATGATAGTTTGGAGTTATTCAAGTGGAAAGGAAAGGGCTTTGACTAAACTGTATGGGATGCTTAAAATAGCCAAGTCAAGTGTCAAAACTAAAACCAGAAATGAGGTTCCATTGGTAAAAAATAGAAAGGGGGATTTGAATAAGATATGGAAGAATGAAGAAGTGCGATAGTGCAAGGGTAACTATAGTACGTGTGCGTCTAAGGCAGAACACACTACTAGGAAGCAGAAAGTTTTAGATTTTGATAAGTCCCAAATATTTCTACTACAGTGCCACTTGTCATTAAAAAGGATATCGTTCCTAGTTCTTAAAGGATAAATTGAATGGGCAAGGAGGTGACGTTGCATTTATATGCATTATAGACAGTCTCTAATGGGCATTGGATACTAGATGTGCTTTTCTCACAATTTTAAAAAATGTGGACAACCAAAGTAGGAATGGAGCTTAATGACAAGCCAACCTACATCATGGAAATGAAACAAGGGTTGCTGCATTGACCGTAAGAACTTATACTTTATTTATGCCTTTTAGGCTTGCACTGGATCATATAATGGTTAGTTTGACTTGAGTCTTAAAATAACACATTCACCATTTCAGTGTTAGATACATGTGGCTTTCTACTGCAATGGGGGGAGGGGGATAGTTTTTCCATTTTAAATGGATGTATTGTGGTTTTGCAAAATTTATCAATTATCTTTATTTGATGGATATGGATTAAAAAATTATGATGTAAATATCAAAAGGGTTGAAAATAATTGATTGGAGTCTGACGTGCCACTAGAATTGTCAATTTAGCCACATAAACATAAAGCGTATGCAGTGACTCCACCACGGGGTCTATTGAATCAATTGACTACAAGTCAATTGAGATGTGCAGATACTGTGATGGTAGATTGAAAAAATCATCCTCATGAGGTGGATTCATGACTTCATTAGCTTCACCGGCATTTTGAGTGGATATAGTTGTCTGATTGGTGTGAAATAAGTCTGATTCTTTTGAGAAATTCAAGGAGTTTTAGAATGAAGTTATAATTAACTTGGCAATTTTTTTTTGTAGAACTTCAATTGAATTGATGTGTCTGAAATTTGTTGACCATTAGAGAGAATGTGAAATTCTTTTATAATTGAATCATGTGGGAACACCACAATGAGCTGGTGTATCCAAAAAATAAATGGTACCTTATTGGATATGATTAGTTCAATGATGGGTCAAACTAGTCTTCCAGTTTTCTTACTAGGGGCGTGTTTTCTACAAGGTAGTGTTCACACTAAACTAGATATGGTCTAAAGTGGTAGGAAATACACCATATGGGATATGCAAGGAATGGTTCCTTGAATGTCTTTTTCTAAAAGACTTGGGGTTATGAAGCATATACGAAATAAGGTTTTCAAATAATCTTGCACAAAGTATGATTAACAGGTTATTACTTCTACATCCATTCTAATAACTATGTCTTTTCTCTCGAGAATGTTTCTTTTTGGAGAAGTATCATATTTCCTAAAATGACAAGTGAGAGGAATTCAGACCTTAATAAGATTTGAGGTGAGCAACAATCATTTAGAGAAACAACGATCCTTTCATTTGAAGTGGTGAAGGTGAATACAGAAAAATTCTTATAGAATACTGAAGGCACTTATGCCCCAAGTAGGCCAGAAAGGTATATGATTCAGACGAAGGTATATTTATGCCCTTGCGACTAAAAAATATGAAATGAAATCATACTCTTAGAAAGTGATGAACCTATGACTTATAGTGAAGCTTTGACAAGCCATTTATCTGCAAAGTGGCTTAAGGCAGTGAAATTTGGAACAGACTCTATGTACGAAAAACAAGGTTAAATTTTAGTTGAATTACTAATGCGGTATGGCTAAAATGATACAAATGGGTCTTCAAGATGAAACTAGACATTTATATTTTCAAGTTTAGACTGGTAGTTAAAAGGGTATAAACAAGTCCATGAGATGGATTGTTCTAAAACCTTTGTCTAGTTGAAATGCTTTAGTCTATTCGAATTCTCCTAGCAATTACCGCTAATTCTAATTATGAGATATGGGAAATGAAGGTTATAACCTTCTTCCTTAATTGAATTTTAGAAGATGTGCATCAGTGTATGCAGCACAATCTAAGGATTTTATAGGTCAAACTAGTTGTGGAAAAGTATGCGAACTTCAGAGGTCCATTAATGAATTGAAGCAAGTATCAATGAGCTGGAACTTACATTTCAATGAAGCATTGGTGAGATTGGCATTTAATGAAATGTGAAGGAATCTTGAATCCCTACTTTTCTTTGTCGATGACATTGGAAACAACAATCTGAAGTTAAAGTCTATAAAGATTTGGCTTGGAAAGTGTTTTGCGATGAAGGACCTAGGAGATGCAAAGTACATCTTGGGCATCAAGATCTACATAGGTAGATCAAAGAGGATGATTGAACTTGGTCAAAACACATACTAGGTAAGGTGTGTGATAGGTTCAATATGAAAGATTGTAAAAGATTTTCTACCCATCATTCATAGAATAACTCTTAGAAAGACTCAACGTCTATCGAAACCCGATGAACGAAAGAGAATGAATATGATCTCTTATGCATAGGCAATAGGGTATATTATATATGTTATGATATGTACTCACGGTTATCTTGTATGCTTAGAGCACAACGATGAAATATAAAATAGACTAAGGTGATGCGCATTGGTGTGCAACCAAGAAAATGTTTCAATGCCTTAAATGGAATAAAGATAATTCCTAGGTACATGATGAAAATGAGTTGTTATGAAAAGTGCTAAGTAGAGCATTGATATTGATTTTACAATTGAAATTTAATACATTACTGCTTTTAGAGCCATATATGAAGGTGTTTGAATTAGAAAAATCATCACTGAGCTTGATATGGTCCCCAACTTAGCTGAATTGGTGGCTCTCTATTGATAATGATAGAGTCACCACTTTGACAAAATGAGCCAAGAGAACTCAATGAGTTCAAATTTGTCCTCAAATTTTTTTCGTTCTTCTAGAGTATGTCGAGAATGGTGAAGTTGTTATATGCATGGCGAGAAAGGATGACAAATTATTGATCCACAATCTAAAACTCTTCCATAAATGGAGCCTAGGGCTCACACATTTTTTTATAGGAATCAAGCACTTTGGATAGTGGTGGTGATTTATGTGATGTTCTAGTTATCATAAATTTTTTACTTTAGATATTGAAGATTGAACCATTTAACGTACTATGAATTATGATAACTATAACCATTTAGACATTGTAAGATTGATTACGCCCCTAGTTAAGGTCATTGAGAATTGACTCTCATGACAAAAGAAGACTAGTTTGCAAGTTGATTCACGACAGTGTTTAATGGGTTGAAGGACATGTGATGTCATGAATCGATTGCATTGATGCAGGATGAGAACTTGTATTGGACATACCCGCCATGAGAATACTCTAATATATTCTGAATCTTATAAGTATTTCTCATTGGCTATTAGATCATATTCCTCAAACCTAAGTAATTCAATGTTTTCTTGCTTGTAGATTGATGTACTTTGAGACTGTCAACCGCCGCACCATAAAAGGGGACTATAAAGACATTTCTTTGGTTGTCATGAATTAATTATAGAAAACTTTAATTTACAAGAGTGTGATTTCCCTCTCATATACATGAGATTGTTGTCTTATGTGCCTCTCAAAGAGTCGAAACTATAAAATACATAGTTGTGCTTAGATGGATTATAGATTAATCGTCTATCTTAACAGTGATCCATATTCTGCGGGGTTGCTAATAAACTCACGGGAGATCCACTAACCCACAGAGCGGTTGGAGAACAAAGATAGAAATTTATATATTGCTACTCTACTCACAACAAACTACCAAAGGGGTAACTAGTGGCAAGTTCAAGGTTATCCATAGAGATACTAGGATTCAAAAGCTAACTACACAAAAAATCACAATCGAGCGTCACTCTGATTTCATGCCGGGAATAGCTAGTGCAACAAACATGGTTTTTTGGGGCGCTATCTATAAACTACTGAACATGCAAAGAAAGAGAATAAACTATATTAAGCTAACACTTGGGGATATTTACGTAACAAGACTAATATATGATTTTGATCTTAGATTCTATCAAATTCAAGATTTATAAACTTATCCCAATGTGTCTATCATATAGTATGGTTGATAGTCAACACTTCCAAATTTCTGTCACACAAAGGTGCCCACGTCGATTCTATCAACATCACCACTGTAATTAGGGAAAGTGTGTCATGTGGTACAATCGATATGCGCTTCTCTTTCCCCTAAAGAATTAGATCTTGGACCTCCATTAAGAATGCTTCTCACTAGACCTACAAAGGCAAAGGAATATGCATTTTATAATGGTTCTAGGGTTGAAATGACAATGGTCGCTAAACTACAACCCTAGTTGGTACAAACCATTATGTTTATCTATCAGGATTCTTGACCCAGTCGAAATTAGGCATACACTTTTGTGGTTTCGTTGCTCATGGCCTATGTACCTACATATACATAGTCGGGACTCGCAATCTCGCATATCCTAACTGGACACTCCAAGGGAAACGAGACTAGCGCGATTCATGTTACATACTACAATGGTGTATCAAAGAGTAAAATTAACATGCATCACTTCAAGAATGTAAAGAACAAGTCAAGCATAATATTCATACACATATAATATAGGGTAATCTAAAATCTCACAAAATCTCTACCAAGTCATGAATACAAATTACAGCCCCAAGCAAATAAATTATTCCCTGAGCAATGAACCAATTTTACCATTGGATTCAATGCCCTAGGACAAAACCAGGAAGATTAAAACAAGAGAAAATGGTTGTTCCCTTCTCTCTCCACCTACTCTTAGAAAATTAGGAGAATAGAGTTATAACTAGTGCCCAAACCCTGGTAGACGTAGCCTCCTTTATATAGTAGGTAGGAAATGATCCTTAAAGAGGCCCAAAAACTAATAGAAACCCTAGATATAATGACGAAACAACCCTAGATAGAATGGTGGAACGTGTCGTACAATAGTACACAGCCCCATGCTGGACGTGGACTCTCGGTCTTCTAAGAGGCGCTGTCGTGCACATCCTCACAAGTCGCCGGCTGAGAGTGTGTTTTAACCTTCAGAATAGTGCGGACCATGCAGATATGTGCGAGCCTCGGGCTGGAGCTGAGCATTTGGCCTTCCGATGGAGCGGCCAAGCGAAACATTGTGGGACGTGGGCTAGTTTTCAAATTTCTGATCTTCAAGGTGTACGAGTCGTGCAATAAAACCTGGCTTGTGTCCATACTTAGCAGCACAAGTCAACATAAAGACATAGGTCGTGCAATTCCTTGCGACCCATTCCCTATACTTAGGCGCACCACTCATTTGGCTGGCATGGGCGGTGCAATAGAACACGGTCCTGCCAGGCTTCAACTTTATCCGGGCTTCAACTCCTTTATCCTTTACACATTTCCATCTGCTACCACGATTAAGCTCATGGCATTCGGTCTACTACCATCCTTGAAAATAGCCTTCAAACATATACTACCATTCTTGAGAATGACCTTCTACTCTTAAAAAATATGATCTAGATGCTCGTAAGGACATAACATCCATTAGGTCTAAATAAGTCTACAAAACGAGGGATTTAGGCAAGAAAACAACCAATGGCTATCTAAGCCCCTTGTGATGTAAACTCAACTAAACCTAGCAATCAACCATAAAAAATATACTAATAAGTGTGCTAAATGCATTGGTTAATACATGCTTCTAGGTGGAGATCAAACACCATGACTCGAGAACTCGAGAAATGCATTTGAACTTGATAAGGATAACATGCTATCTTATCTTATGTTCATATGAAAACATTAAATGACAAAGGAATACGAATGCCAACTTGTTATAAAGGACAAGTGGGAGATTTTTGGAATGTGTCCTTCAGTCAATGTACATTTTCCTAATATAATTGGAGAATTAATTATAGATATAATTAATTTTATAATTTGGAGTAATCATAATGCTTAGCTGAAAACCATTTTCGATCTGCTAGCATTAATTATATTGGCTTGCAACTTATTATGAATGAACATGCTGGGTCACACATAAAGTATGAAATTGGATTAAAAGAAAAAAGGGTAAAGTGCTAATATGGCCGTAACTTTAGGTTGAAAATGCCAATATGACCCAGCAAAATGAGAAAGTTTCAAAGTAACCATAAATTTATAATGTATATGCCAATCTAACACCTGGCGCATTGATTGTCAAAAAAAATTGACCAGAATTTTATGAAATGACTATTTTACCCTGGATTAAAAAATGAATAAATATGGAAATGCTCATTTTATTCTCCCTCTTCCAACCCTCCCCGCCGCTCATTCCCCCAATTCACTCCATTGCTTCCCTGTAGATGTCAATTGAGCTGTTGATGATATGTTTACCTTTTATCTTCTTCTTATAGTACAAATGGTCTCACTTCTCCTTCTACTACTTCATTTTATTCTCTTTTTGACCCATTAGGTCCAGAAGGTTTGCTAATGGTGAGGCTAAGGCTAGACATTCACTTCATTACCCAATTTTGCGACCAATAATCAATCCAAGTATTCAAAGAGATTTACCAAAATCAAGTTTAAAACATACTGAGCATAAAAGCCCATGCATTCCTCCTAATGGCCGGGAATCTCATTAGAATAGTGTCTTCAGAACCACTGCAGGACGGCGGTGAAGGAATGGTTCTGCAGGGCAGTGGATGGTGGTTAAGGGGTGGTTGGGGCAAGGGGGTTGAAGAAGAAGAGAGTAATGATCAAGGGTATTTTTTATTTTAGGTTCGGCCAATACCTAAATTCATCAGTTAATGCTGAAATTAGGACAAAAGGTTATAACTGCACAATTATTCATAATGTTAAGGTTATTTTGACACTTTCTCGTTTTGCAGGGTTATATTTGCACTTTCAGCCTAAAGTTAGGGTTAGAAGTGTAAAAATCCCAAAGAAAATTTTTGGGTTGGGATTCCATTAGTAATTATAGAGAATTGAGTTTAAAACTCATTAAGTCTATTTGGGCTTGCCCTAAATTGACCTAGATTATATTTATGGAAGTTCTATTTATTCTGTATAAATCTTATTTACAGGAATAATCAATAAGAAAATAGTTAGAACCCACTGGAGCGAAAGAAACAAATCCAACCATTCTTACAAAATAAACCTCACCATAAAGAGAAGAAGAAAGACTAGTTCTTTGCTTGCTAATCAGTTATCTAAGTTGACGATGTCGTAGGCGATCCGATCGTGCTCTGTGGATACATACAGGGGAATCATATTTGAAATTTTTGTCTCTGTGGTTGATCCAATCAGACATTAAAACACGCTTCAAAGGTAATCTGAACTCTTAGATAGATTCAAATTATTACAAGCATGAGATCCGAGATTTGATAATTGATATCTCGCTAAATTATATTTAATCGATTCCCAAAAAGGACGGGGATTAGATTTTTGTGAAGATGGTTATGATCTTATGGTACTTAATCGTCTTGATTCCATTTTTGCAATTCGACATAAATTCTTCTAAATGTGAAGGGCATAACCACTACTCACAACTACACATTCCAATACCCTTCATCCAAGTATGCTTTGGAGCAAGCTAACCTTGTCATTGATAGTTGACGGGTACCCTGAGGTTTCCATTTTGATAGAACCCGGGGCACAAGAAGTCAAATGTTATATTTATAATTTTGCTCCCTAATTTACTCCTAACTACCAAGAATAGTAGCCATTGGTAAGTTTGGGTATCGTCCGTAGAGACCTAGGGGTTAAAAGGATAGTTTCACTCAATTCACACACAAGTATCATCAAGTGTGTGTGTGTGTGTGTTGGGAATAGAAGGGGGTGAGGGTGTTTGAATAATTTATCTACTAGCTAGATAGTATGAAAAAGTAAACAACGATCTAAGTATGATATAAACTAGTCTTGGTGGCATTTGCGTCACATGTTTAATATTTAGATACGATAATCGGTTCCTATTCACATAATCATGATTTGACTACCATATTCTTTATCCACGATGTGGAGAGCCTGGTTCATCGAGCTTCACGATAACTAATATCCTAGTTATGCCCCCTCGTCGGACTCTCATCCTCCCGATATAGCTAGAGGTGCGTTGTTATTGTCTAACCCTAACCCTCACTTCTGTAGTTAATAAACCCGCTCCCAATGCACTGTAAATTAAACACGGGAGTAAAATGACTTGTCAGGACCTCCACCATGAATACCCACTCTATGGCACATCATGAACAACATAGAGTATTAGTATCTCAAGGATTACCTCCTAAGATTTTATTCGACCTACTCTGCACAAACATTGGATGTGACTTTCAGAATTAAAATACGCCTCAACAAGATTAATAAGATGCCCGACAGTATATGGCCGGGACACTTCTTTATCGTTCATATCCTAACCCAATTAAGTCTCATAGCCTAATTTAATCAAAGAATCAACAATCATGCATGGTTGTCACTTCTAAACACGACCTTCACATTGACTTTTGACCAAACCCGACAAAAAGACAAAATACTCCCAGGGTCATTCCCGAGCCTAGCGCTAACATTAATCATGTATAATCATAAGCAATTAAATTCAAGTAACAATGATAATAAAGTCATAAGATAAATCAATTTAAGAATCTCACAAATCGTTAGTCAAGCATGTTTGCAAATGTTCCTAAGTGATTAAACTATTCTAAAATAATTAAACCCATAGCAAATTTAGGTTTGAGAGACATGAATACTGAGAAATAAATGAAGGAACCCTATGGAAGTGTTCGCCTTCTCTTCTCACCAATATAAGCTACCAATCATAAAATCTAAGTTGGATAATTAAACCTCATAACAAATCTACAGGAATCTATTGGGGGTGAAGAAACTAAGAAATGATAAATAATAACTAGGTTTTTATAGGCCCAAGTCGGGCTCGCTATGAAAATTAGGAAGAAGGAAACTATTTATAGGAAGAAGGAGACTATTTATAAGTGAAAGAGAGAGAGAGAGAGAGGTAAAAAAACCATTGAACTGTGTGTTTCATTAGTTCAGGGTACGGTCATTAACCGCATGGTTATACGGCACAGTTTGTGTGAATCTACATGATCAATGCCATTCAAAAGGGATGGAACCACACAGTTCTTTGCTCCTGGGAAACGAACCGTGTGTACTTGCACCAGCCAATTTTTCCAGACTTTAGCCTCAACTTGTTTTCGTCGCTATGGGTGAACCGCTAATCTGTTTCAGGAGTTCTTTCAGTCAATTTTATAGTAATCATGAAGATGAATCAAATGATGTTTTCCACGAACATAAATTCATCTTGGGTCATTCCCCATAAGTCCCGTTCACTCTATTTTCTACCAGTTTGTAAGTGATCTTCCTTCTTCTACCATTCTTGCGAATACCATTCTTCAATCTTCTACGATCATTGTGAATGGCCTTCTCCATATGGTGTCCAAATAAGCTCACAAAACTAGTACAAATTGATCAAATCATAGAGGTAAATGTGTTAGACACACATTGGCGGAATGTCAGAATTACTTTTGACTCGCTCTTTTCAGCTAAATGATGTGGCGACTGGCGGGAATAATTTTGTAAAAGTAGGGATATTTTAGGATAACAGCGTACCCAGTTTGAAAGTTGTTAAAGTTAAAGAGGACATTACGCGTGAATTTAACAACACATTCTTTGCTATTTTGGGTAATTTTCAATGTAATTTTTTATTGGACAGACGAAAAAGGAAATCGTATCATTTTTACTGGAACATATGAAGTATTACAAATTCCACTCTTCTTCAAAAGCATAAATGTGCAAACTAAAGTCCTTAGCTAAATCTCTAGACCATGAGAAAACAGTGCTCAAATGTATAGCTGTATTTCGGTAAATGTACAAATTACATAAGCAGATATTTGTTATAAGCCATTTTAACATAAAACTTTTGCCACTGCTTCATCTTTTATATTTAAGAATGTTTGTTGGAGTTTTATCCCAAATGGCGCTAGAAAAATTATCACACAACCCCTCAAAAGTAAGAGACTTCTGATCAAATAAAAGCACCACACCAAAAATATGTTGCTTATTTGTGATGATTAATGTCAACACATATCACAATTGGTTTACTTTCATTATTTTTCATGTAAGTCGTATCAAAATAGACATCACCAAAATTTGAATAAATAGCTCTCATCTTGCATCCATCCAAAATATTGGTCATTAAATCATCATTGTCAACTAGACTTGCATAAAAATGTAGGGATCATCAAATTGCATTTTATGCAACTATTCCAAAACTCAACATGTATCCCCAACTTGAGTCTTGTTCTTATATACCGCGAGTAAATTTTTTTAATAGTTGTCTTGAATGAAAATGCGCTAGCCCGCCAACCTATATAGCCATGATATCATATGATGCCTTTGGTTGAATTCCAACACCACTTTTCATTTTGATTTGCATTGCCCCAACTGAGCTTATATTCCGGTTAGATCTATAAAAATGCATTTTGTTTGAATTTGAAAGATAGGGGTTGTGACTCTCCATAAAACTAACCATACGAAATATGTCACCTCCCTTAAATAGTGACTTTTATTTTAGTTTTACAAGAAAATTTTGTTTCATGTCATGGTTCTTTCATATCTATATTCTGTTTGCCTTTCCCCTTCTGGCTTTCACACTACAACAAAGTATCACATCTCTCAGTTTTTTAGATTTATCACTGTGGAATGAATTCTTTCATACGCCAAATCTTCCTTTAGAGCACATACTAAATAAAACTCATGAGCAATATCTTTTGGCTCAAACTCCATCCCAAAATTCAAAACAAAATATCCAGATACAAATGACAAATGACTCTTCAGAATGTCACTGTTTCTTTAACCCTCGACATATGTTTGCTTGTTTTTCTCACTTTCATCCATGCCAACTTCACTAAAGTTTAGTTGTCAATGTGGAGTCACACACGCCATAGCACTATGAGTTATAAACTTCAAATATGGTAAAAATTAAAAACGAGTTAAAATCATTCAAAAGCTAAATTCTCATTCTAAAGTCAAACAACTTATATCTTTTGTGTATTTTTCACACTTAGAGGGGGGCAATAGTTCCTATTTACCAATTGGACCCAATATAAATGAAATATTGGTTGAAAAAACATTTTTTATTTTGGGATCACAATAAATGAGATTATATGGGATTGGGTAGAAATGGGAATATGGAATGACATCGTAAGTCATCCCATTAGACTCATTTTATATCCCAACGAATAAATACATTATGTTGTAGTTTCGTTAAAATGAAATGTGACCGGACTAGGGGTTTAAATGAACCAAACTATCCACAAGCAGTTCGAGATAAACTTTATAAAAGCTCATATCAAACTCGAGTGATCTCGAGCCAACTCATATAGTATTTAAGCTTAATCTTCGGTTCGATTAATATCTTGTCGAACTCATCGAGCCTACATAATATATAATTAATATATACTAAAAATATATATATTAAAATGGATATCAAAACAAAATATATTAAAAATATATTTAACATGGTTTGAGTTCAAACTCAAAATCGAGCTTGACTCAAATTAATTTGTCTTGAACTCGAGTTTGAGCCAAGATTTTACAGGCTTGCTCGACTTTGATCCGAGTTAGAGTTAGAGATATTTTTAAATGAGTTAAGCTCAAATTAGTGGTTGTACGAACTCAACCCGACTTGTTTACAACTATAAGTGTGGTGGATAAGAAATGAAATGACACGAGTTATGCTTTATCCACATGCCGATTAAAATATAACTTAAGCATGTGAATATCATATCATGTTTAAGAAACACAATATAACATTAGTTTGTGAATCATAATGAATTTTATATTAGATATTACATATGGATTTATTAGTTAATTAGGTATTTATCAAAAATTTATTGGGTATTTAATGGGTTCTCGTTGGGATAACATAAGTTAGTACCCATTGGTTTACGATTTTCCATTAAAATATCATTCTCATTCCCACCCAATCCCAAAAGTTAATGGGTAGTAGATATCCGTTCCCGTTAATTACCCATTTCTGTCCCAATTCTTCCAAATTCCGCCCAATTGTCACCTCTAAACACAATATAAAAAATTTACCATGCATGCCAACCTTTTATCCAAATTAGTTGATGTGTTATATTTTGCATAACATACTAGTAATTTTTATCATACTTTTGTAGTTATTATTGACACATATTTTTGTATAATTATGTACTCTGGAATTGACAAAAATAAGTGAAAATTTATGAAAATTTCTAGAGGAATAAAAATGTTTTGAAGAAAGGAAGATGGACAAAAGAAGAACCATGACTGCGGAATCCAAGCTACAATCGAAGCCATGGACGAGTTGCGTTAATTTACAGTCACAACGGTTGACCTGGCCCAAGCATATTCAATTCCCATTTTTTGTTTTTTAAATTATGATTAGGTTTTGATTAGTTGTATTTTCATATTACTTCCTTAATTTTAAAAAATCCACGAGAAGTCATAAGCTCGAGAGGGTGACTTAGGTAAAAAGTCAGTAATCTGACCAGTATTAGGATGGGGTAAAAATAGCTTCAAAATGGAAAAAAAAGGTTAGGTGAAAACTTGTAAATGTGGCTAACGAGTATAAGAGAGAAAAAATTAACGATTTTGGGACTTTTTTGTGTGTTCAGCATGATCATGTTCACTCTAGGATGCATGTGGAGCTTATTGGACAACAGTTAAAATCGCTAGGATTTTCATATTATATTTAGTTATTTTCATATTTTGATTAGTTATTTGTTATTTTCATTTATTATGTTATGGTTTTCTGGTAATTATATTTGATAGGAATGAGAGCAACATTAGATCTTGAATGAACTTAAGATGTCACTGATAAACCTTTGATATTAATGTGTGGATATATTTTGGATGAACTCCTTTTATAATCTTGATTTAATATTTGTTTTATTAGTTGTTAACTATTAAAACATTCAAACTTTTCTTTGATGGAGGATCACGTTTGAGTTTTTTTAAGCTGTCATCAAGTAACTGTTGAGCCATTACCTGATTCCCTTTTACCGAAGCAACACCATTGACAGTATTAAATGGTAGGTGGGCCAATAGCCTTGGCTTGGTTCATCCACAATGGCAAAGTTGCAGTTGATCGTCCTTGGCTTGATCAGACCTTCATGTGTAGTTCTCTTTGAGGGTGTCATTGAACAATGTGTTCGGTTGTTGACTATTATAGGAGTTGATCCCTAGGAGTTGTATGGCATTAGCATATTACTTTGATTGGCATATTATAAATATAGCTACGTCATACATTATCAAAGTTGAAGTGTGATTAAAGAGGATGTTATTTAAAATCTACATGGATAAATATTTTTTAGGCAGAATGGATGCCATTGTGATACTTGTTAGAACCTTAATGATGACATTATTTATTTGTGCATTAATATAATATAATTAAGGGAAGCAATGACATTGCGCTATCATTTGTGCCAAAGTTAAGTTTATATTACAAATGTTATCTCATTTTTGGTTGTTATTTAGGCTATCGAAATAGTAAAAAAAAATTAATACACATGTTTAAAACAACACAAAATTACAACATTAACACTAGTGGAGAAAGTCACATCAAATGCAGTGTTAGAAGGCGGAACTGCCTTTGGGAAGATGTTCCATGTTCGAAACCTCTCTATTTCAGCTCCCTTCTATTTTAAATGCAGTTTGAATGTGATTAAAGTTGGTTCTTGAGAAACCGTCTTTAATGAATAGGGATTAAAGGCAGTTAGGATATGATTAAAGGCGATTTTTGAAGAATTTCCTTTAATGGATATCAATTAATGGCGCTTCTATTGTAGGACCGTTCTCAATGGACTAACTTTATTTCATTTAGCCCAAATATTAAAACTAGGGTTTATTTAAAATACTTAACATTTTTGGCCAATTTCTTTCTTCTATTCACCCTCACCTGCACTTCATTCTTCTTTTCATCCTCACCTGCTCCTCCACTTCTTCTCCTGTACTTTCTTCTTGTGTAGCGCCTTCTTGGTTTAATTTTTTTTCCAGATTTCATTGATTTATTGCTCGCCTCCTTCACCACACACCTCCACCATTCATCGCCGCCACTGATCCATTGCCACCGACTACTTGCCTCCATCGAAACTGTCATCGCCACCGTATCATCTCCGAATTTTCTATTTGAGGTTTGAGATTTAATGACGATTTAAGGTTTAAGATTTGATTTTTTGATTAGGTTTTAGTTTGAGATTTGATTGAGGCTATAGATTATGTGTTGAATATGTATTCCATTTTTGTAATTGTATTGAGATTTTTGTTGAATATGAGGTTTTTCAAACGACTGTAAGCTTTGAAGGCTGTCGGAACCTCTTGATTTTTTGGCAATTTTAAAAAAAATGTGTGATACAAGTTCCAAATTTGGAACTTAATTCGGACCCAACTGAAGGTTTTTTTAACCACCTTTAATCATTGCATGATCAAAGACGGAGCCAGAAAGCTGCCTGGAAACTGCCCTTCGTGGTTCGGTAGAACCACCTTTAATCCCCCCTATCAATACTAGTGTAAAATACAAATGAAAGTTAAATATGAAATCTCACAAATTATCTACATTAAATATTTTCTACTTCAATTCAACATAAAACTTGAAGCACCTTAACTTCACCCAAATTGCTATCATATCCTTATCATGTGATTCTATGACTATTTTCTCTAGCCAATCATCCAAACTCACCCATTGCCTTAAGTATACACTGTTGCAAAACTTTACACAACTAAAATATTGCAGAACCACCTTTAATCACCCATGTCTCTACTAGTGTAAAATACCAATGACAGTTAAATCTTAAATCTCAAAAACTATCTACATTAATCTTACATTCTTCTCAACTCAAATATTTTGTACTTTAACTCAACATAAAACTTGAAGAACCTTACATTCACCCTAATTGCTATCACATCCTTGTCATCTGAGTCTATGACTATATGCTCTAACCCATCATCCAGACACATCCATTTCCTTAAGTATACACTGTTGCAATACTTTGCACAACCAAAATATTGGACAATCTAAGTTAAAATTTGTATATTGAAGTCATCCAAGTGACGATAATTTAAAACATAGATTGTCCCACCTATATCTACAACCATAGATTCCCAAATAAAATTCTCATTGTGGTGAAATCTTATTGAGAAGAGATTGCTCTTAAAAGCTAAAGATCTAATGGGATAAAAATGTTTAAGAAAATAATTACACTCCAAATTCCAAACACCCTC
>JAULKK010000012.1:12922627-12933654 GCA_032355705.1 Rubia peregrina | reverse complement strand
CAAAAATGGTCATTTCTATTGAATTCGGGAATGATCGAAATTGACCAATTTTTCAGACCACAACAGGGGTATGCATGCACTTTTAAAAAACTCAAGGGTATATAGTCACAAATACAAGAATTGAGGAGTATGAATGAGTTTATCCCTAAAAATTATATAAATTAGGTTGGATTGAATCGTGGATAAAGATATTATAAGACACACTCGAAAGAGTCGAAACGAGAGCTGCTAGAAATACGGATAATGAGTACGATACTTCATGCAGATAAAAACGAGTGCCTTTGTGGCTAAGAAATTGTATAGTTCGGATATGCTTTTCATGGCTGATTTTCAATTTATAGTCTGAAAAGAAATTGACAAAGTATATTTTCTTAGTAACAAAATCAAGCTCCAAAACAATGATACACGTTACTATTTATGTGTACTACCATGTTCCACGATAGGATATTAATTTATTTCATCGAATAACTCTAACGATAACATTTCATTAACTTCGGAAAAGTGTTATATTAGTAACACCATTTATTTTCAATACATCATTTTTCTATAATATGTACGTAGGATTGTCGCACCTGTTAATATTTCTTGGCTGTCGGAAAGATTAAGGCTCAAAATGTTGATCAATGGGACAACTAGTGCTTTCCAAATAAAGGGGCGAAGATAAATGGTACCTTTTGGACCCCAAACTACAAAGCAACACATTTTGTATCCTAATAATTTTGAAACAAAGCAACACACCGTTACAATTGATCATGTGATTAGCACGTGATCACTTCAAATACTTAATTTTAGAAGGGTAGTTTTGTATTTTTTTTTGCTTTTCCTTCCTTTTCTCCTTTTCATTCATTTCCTTCTTTCGACATTAATGCCGACGTGAGAAATTAATGGAATTTATGCCCTTATCAAACAGAGATTTTGAGGAGTTAATGGATGACGGGAGATTAAGTCCGGTATCCGAGTGTCTCCGCCATGTATGGCGCTCACATCCATCACAATTGTATGATCAATGAAGTAGGTTTAGAATTTAAATGGACAAACTTGAAATATTTTTGTGCTGGTTATTGAGATGGTGAGGCTTGAATTGATAGAATTACCTCTCTAAAAGAAGCTCTATATTCCCTCTTCGCGCGAACAAGTGATATGTTTTCTCCCCTAATACTCCTCCGTCGATTTGACATTTCCATAGTTTTTATATGACGGTTGATTGTTCCAATTCAAAATCAATGTGAGAAAATGGACGAGCAGAGCGGAGATGTTGCCAGACTACAAAGCTCTGGAGGCGCTTTATTGAGAGAGTGTGGACTTGGTAAGTGTTAATCTATCGATTCAATTTCACTAAATGTAAGCACAGAATCGTGTGAAGACGCTCAAAGGAGACACAAATTGTTCAGTGTGAACAAACTTCGAGAGAATAAGGTGTGTTCATTTGGATTCGTATTCCTAAATCTTATTGTTTATTTGTGTTCGAGTTACTGCCGACTTTAAATTTATCTCCAAAAGTTTGAATAAAATCAAATTATGAAATTCCTGTTGTTTAGATTTTGAATTCTAATTTTTTTTGCTATTCTGCAAAGAAAATACTTGAAATCCGCTTGCTTGGGTTATGAAAGCTGGTCATGGGGGTAGTTTTGGCAGTGGTGTGTGGGTGGTGGGAATGAGGTTGGTTTTGGTAGCAGTGTTAACAATGGTGGCTATGTTAGGTGTTGGTTATATAGGTGGTAATGGTGGTAATTAAGGAGGTGGGGGTGTTTGAGGAAGAGAGGGTTAAGAGCATTTGTGTTAAAGACGATGACGAACCTAAAATTGACAAAATTACCCTCCAAAACTAGGTAATTGAAAGTCACGTGCAGATACGTGACAATGTCTAACAAAAAAGTCTCAAGGTCTAAAACTGAAAATGTATTCAATGTTAAACATACTTATTTGTACATTTCGCAAATGACTAAATTATTTTTTTTGTACCCAACATACTTTGAAATACCATCTTTTGGTCCTCGAGGCCAATACCGCTTCCATTCAGCAACCAACAGATACAAAATGATTTGTTTGGTCCCGAAACCAGATTCCGGGTGATTTTCAGGTAAATCGGTGCACATGCAATTATTTTCTATATGATTAGGGGTATTTTCATAATCTTACTAATTAAAGCCATTTTCAATTAAAAATTCCCCACCCAGCAAGTTGGGATGTCAACTCGGCCCAAATCAATGAGTCAACTCGGCCCAGCTTAATGAGTCGACCCATTCGATGGACCCAACCCCTCTAGTGCCCACCGCCTTGACCAACAGACGAGTTTCAAGCCCTCTTCATCGGCAGCGGATTCACCGGTCACCGGAGGATGAGCGACAATTCCCTTATCATCGGTGAGAGTGAGGTAGTTACCGACGCTATAACCCCTTATTCGACGGACGAGAAGTCAACGATGGACACCGCCTTCTCCGCCCAGCTATCAGACCAACATCAACACCGCTCGCTAGCAAATTAGCCAAGATCCGACGACCTAGTGGATCGGCCAAGATGCGCAACCATTCACCATCCTTGTCGTCAGACTCGCGGTGCCAACCCACTTGCACTATCTTCACCGACTAGTTTAGGGGGCCTTCACCAACAAATTCGTTGGTGACCAGAGGACGAGATCCGCGCCTTCTTCATCAGCGGGAGTGAGGTTTTCGACGACGCCTTTCTTAGCTTCATCAACACTACAAGTCGATCAAGCCGTTGACATCCTGGCCCTGATAGGTCTTCTCTGGCGAGCCTACTGATTCTCGGCGCAATGCAGCTTTTCGGCGATGAAGAGTTTTGAGACACTGCGGGCGGAAATTGGGAAGAAGAAACAGAGAAACTTGAAAGAACTACTTGGATTATAGATTGAATTCAAAATTGTTAATTGAAAATGTTTTTAATTAGTAAGATTATGAAAATACCCATGATCATATTGGAAAATAATGGCAAATGCGTGGCACGTGCAACGGTTTACATGAAAATCACCCGAAATCTGGTTTCGGGATTGTTGGTTGCTGAATGAACATGGTACTGTGCTTGGGGACCAAAGATGCTTTTTGAAATATGCTGGGTACCAAAAAATAATTTAGTCTTCGCAAATTGTTGGACCCCAAAAATCAATTTATTCTAAAATTAACCTAAAAATATTTGGTGCAACAAAATAAAACCGGTCTTACGGATTGGTTTCGGTTTCCACTTTTTTTTGGGATAAACTCATTCATGTCTCCCAGTTCTTGTGTATGTGCAGATATACTCCCAATTTTTTTTAAAGTGCATACGTACCCCTGTCATGATCTGAAAAATTGGTCAATTTCAGTCATTTTCGCCGAATCTGGGAATGACCGAAATTAAAAGGTCATTTCTATTGAATCCGGGAATGATCGAAATTGACCAATTTTTCAGACTACGCCAGGAATGCACTTTAAAAAAACTCGGGAGTATAACTGTACAAACACAAGAATTGAGGTATAAATGCACTTTTTCCTCTCTCTTTTTTTACCGGCAATGGAAATCCCAGTGGTCGCAATAGCGCCACAAAAAGGCAGAGATATGTTCAAAATTTCTCCCACCACCCAAATTCATAATCCCATAATCCCAATATCTGAACAAAACCCACATACCCGCTTCACCGTTTGACTGTGTGTCCATGTGTTGATAACGGAAGGCCAAAAAGCTCGGGATAAAATGGCTATGGCGATGGCTCTCCGCAGGCTCTCTTCTGTGGCCGACAAACGCATTAATCGCCTCTACAATGGGGGCTCCCTCTTCTACATGGTCTGTTAAACCACCCTTTCAATATCCTTTCTGGGTTTCTTCGCTCGCGCCTTCATTTATATGTGTGCGTGATCTATCTGTTTATTTTTCAGTCGTCTTTACCAAATGAAGCTGTGTACGAGAAGGAAAAGAATGGCGTTTCGGTGAATCCATGCACTTATGAATTGCTTCAAGAAGTTGGGATTGGGACTTTAGCTGTTGTAGTTGTACTTACTGAGGCTGTTCTGTTGGTATTTTTCAGTGGCCAAAGCAGCTGAATGATCCGCTCCATGTTGTTGATCCTGAAATCGCTGACATCATCGAGCTTGAGAAAGCTAGGCAATGGAAGGTAATATTCTTGAGGTTGAGAATCTTGCTGTTTGCAGATATTGTGGTTTTGAAATTCTAAATCTTTGATCAATCTGAAGAACTGTATAATTGAAACAAAATTTGTTTCTTATGTTTTTTTCCCCAGTGGTTTGATTTATGGAACTTTACGTGTTTCCGGCATGTGTAGGGACTTGAACTCATCCCTTCGGAGAACTTCACTTCGGTTTCTGTTATGCAAGCAGTTGGGTCAATCATGACTAACAAATATAGTGAAGGGTACCCTGGTGCGAGATATTATGGAGGAAATGAGTATGCACCATGCTTCCATTCCCGATGATATCTGCTGATACTGAAAGGATTCTGTGAATAAACATTGATTTTTCATTTCTGATTCTAAAATACATTTTTCTTTGATAACTTGCTCTTAGATTCATTGACATGGCTGAAACCCTATGCCAGAAGCGTGCTCTGGAAGCATTTCGGTTGGATCCTGCCAAATGGGGAGGTAACTTCTCATAGGTTTCGCCTGTTGAAGATTTCATTAGGAAAAAAAGTAATTAGTGCATCTCTTTGTTATCCTAATTAGTGCGTTTTACTTGCTCAGTCATTGTCAAATTAATTAGTTGAAGTTGAGAGCAATATATGAAGTCCATTAGATTTCGTACACTTGAAAGATGATATTTCTGATAAATCTGCATTTATTTTAATAAAGAGTTCTGAATAATTTCAGAAGTTGGCGTAGAGCAGTTAACAACTTAGCACTGTGACTTTCTTTCAGCTAAGCCCAAATGTAGCAAGTGGAACTAACCATCCTTGTTTTGATCAAAACTTTATTGCAGTTAATGTGCAGCCCCTGTCAGGGTCTCCTGCCAACTTCCACGTTTACACTGCATTACTGAAGCCTCATGACAGAATCATGGCTCTTGATCTTCCACACGGTGGGCATCTGTCCCATGGATATCAGGTACTTCTAATCTATCTTTATAATTGCATCACTTGCCCACTATTTGCTCATTTTCAATGCCATGAATGTGGACTGACAAAATTCTCTTTTAATTTCCACAGACCGACACGAAGAAGATATCTGCAGTTTCTATCTTTTTTGAGACTATGCCATACAGATTGGATGAGAGCTCTGGATACATCGACTATGACCAGGTGAGAATTTTTGAGACTATCATGTATCTTTGCTTCTGCATCCGCTTATTTTATCATATTCATCAGCATGATTTGACTTGTTTTTGATGAATACATAAGTTTAGTTTGAAGGTACAGCTTCAACGTTATGCGGACTCTACAATAAAAATCAATTATTAATATAGCCTAAGTTTTGCATTATCTTGAAAATCATAAAGAGGCCTTGGATGTGAAGTTATGATGTTGTAGGAGAATATTGCATTTGTATTTAGTTGCAATAGGCACTAACTGAAATTGAGTTCAGTTAATTGGCATTTGCTGACTACTCTTATGGTTTACCTCAAGTGCAAATTCAAAAAAATTATTTATTGGTTGTGGTTCTCTCAATGGCAGATGGAGAAAAGTGCTGTACTTTTCAGGCCCAAGCTAATAGTTGCCGGTGCTAGTGCTTATGCTCGTCTCTATGATTATGCACGTGTAAGAAAGGTAAGCTGACCGATGTGAGATGGAAACATTCAATTTTATCATCCAATAAACAACTTTCAGTTGGGTTTAAATTATCTTGAATTTTCTGAATTGGACAGGTCTGTGACAAGCAGAAAGCTATACTTCTTGCAGATATGGCTCACATCAGTGGATTGGTTGCAGCTGGTGTTATTCCCTCTCCATTTGAGTATGCAGACGTCGTGACTACAACAACTCACAAGTCACTCCGAGGGCCTCGTGGTGCCATGATTTTCTACAGAAAGGGTGTCAAAGAAACAAACAAACAAGGCCAAGAGGTCAGGTTCCTTTCTGCAACCCTTTGAGACCCTCATGTTGGTTTGGGGTTGGGATTTTCTTTGTTCTTGTATCATGAGGGATAGTAAGTGACTAAGAGTCTGTTTCTTCTCTAAAGGTGCTGTACGATTATGAGGACAAAATTAACCAGGCTGTCTTTCCTGGACTTCAAGGAGGTCCTCACAACCACACTATTACTGGTTTGGCGGTTGCGCTAAAACAGGTACGATGATATGACGTTTATACGAGACTCAGCACATTGTCAGAATGATTGTCCGTATGGTTTTAAAAAAATTGAAATTTGAACGACATAGCAACCATATCATAGTGCATTGTTCCCTCCATGGCAACAGTTGATCATCTTTTTAAGTAGAATGATGTAACTGTTGCTCATATGAATTATGGGAAATTGAGTGAGATCGTAGCCCCATGTTTTTATTTTTACCTTACTTGCAGGCGACGACACCAGAATACAAAGCTTATCAAGAGCAAGTACTTAGCAACTGTGCAACCTTTGCCAAGGTGAGTTTGTAGAGCCTTTCAAACCAGGAACTTGTATTATAACTCAACTATACTTTACTGATGTGCATGGACACCGTTCCTAATTTCAATTACTAGTATTAAACATTTACAATGCTTGATTATGCAAGACTGACGCTTGTTTGATTTTGTAGACTTTGACTGAGAGAGGCTATGAGCTTGTATCCGGTGGAACTGACAACCACTTAGTTTTGGTGAACCTAAAACCAAAGGTAAAAGTTGTTGCTGCAAGGTTGATGGAAATGGGCTGCTTTTCCCGAAGCATAATTTTTGCTATTTTTATGGATTCCTCAGTATGTCTGAAGATCTTCCTTTGTGCAGGGTATTGATGGTTCCAGGGTTGAAAAGGTGCTAGAAGCTGTTCATATTGCATCTAACAAGAACACAGTTCCTGGAGATGTTTCTGCCATGGTTCCTGGTGGCATCAGGATGGGTATTGCTCTAAATAATTGGGACTGTGAAGATTTCAGATGAATTACTATAATGATTTTGCATTGTATCCCAAGACTAACAAGGTTGATCAACCTTTTTACCACAGGAACTCCTGCCCTTCTAGGGGATTTTTGGAAGAAGATTTCGCTAAAGTTGCTGAGTTCTTTGATGCTGCTGTGAAATTGGCTCTAAAAGTAAAGAAGGATGCCAAAGGTTTGTGTTACATCTTTGATGTTTCTGCTCTTTAACGGGGGGAAATTAACTTAATCTATACTTTGTATAATTTTGCTTATTACGCTAAATCATTCTACTACCACAGATATACAGTATTGGACTTTCAGCTCTAGTGTGCGACAATATCATGCATCTTTGTTCCATCCTTTCGCTGCCTTCATTAGCTTTGCTATTCATTTCTGACAAGTTTATCTTGATCTTGTTTTTATCTTGTTGATGATACGCAGGGTCAAAGCTGAAGGATTTTGTGGCCAGTTTGCAGTCTAGCACCGCCCAATCTGAGGTGGCAAAACTCCGCCATGAGGTGGAGGAGTATGCAAAACAATTCCCAACAATCGGGTTTGAGAAAGAAACCATGAAGTACAAGAACTGAGGATCTTGAATCAGCTCGGCATACAGGTGAGAGAGTGACTGGTGTTAAGATCAAAACAACTAAAAATAAGTGAATTACTATATTAAGCTAAATTTCATCAAAACAAATTGAACTGAATAGGAGTACAGTTAAGTTGAAAAGAACGGGTCTTACTTCACATGTTCTATGCTGCTGATCCTACTGTTACACCATTTGATTCTCTTGCCTTTCTTCATGGAACAGGTACCATGAATCTGAGATGAAGATCTTCTTTGCTAGTACGATGATGTGTTCGGAGAGATCACAGTGTTAAATTATTGATTTGCTTATCCCACTACAACAAACTTGTATATGTGCACTAGAAGCTATTAATAAAACAACATACTCTTTTAATAACACAGTATCCTCCCCTTTCTGCTGATTTTTTACCAGTAACAGCTGGGAAAAAAAATTGGCACATCGTACTACCTTTGTGTCATGACCACCTTTTTTAGTCATTTTTAGGATTGAGTAGTGATTATGTCAGTATGCGACTACACCAATCCATGAACTTGAGTTCTACTAGATCACATTTTTTTCTCATTTTGTCTTGCAGCCCTGTTTGGTAGGGTTTCTGTGTGTTTGGTATAAATGTGTTTATAAGCAGTTTATTTTAACTTATTTTTTAAGTGGGGGAGATTAGCTTTTGTTTTTTTCTAAAAAAACAGGTTATGCTTCTTCAATAAGCATTTTGTAACAGTTTGCCAAAAACTAAACATGTGCTTAACTTATAAACAAAATACTTATAGACTCTGTCAAACATACCGATATAAGTGTTTTGCTTATAAACTAAACACAGTTTTAGACTTTTAGTGTTTGGTAAACTACTAAAAAATGCTTATTTAAGAAACATAAGTTATTTTTTGGGGAAAATAAAAGTCGGTCTACCCTGGTTTCAAAATAAGTCAGCTTTGATTATAAGCATAGCTGTGCCAAACACATATATACCCATCTCCCAATTTTCATTTCTACCCTAAAGGCCCTCTCAAAACACCATTCTACCCTCTTTAGTTATCCTTCTAGTCACTAAAAAATTTGTGTTATATCAACAGAGGTGAGAAATTCAACTTTAAAATTGTCACAATTTAATGTGTTTTGTGTATTATGACTGAACCGGGGGTTAAAAAATCCAAAGTGTCTTATTTAAATATATTTTAACATGACATTTTCCCAATTTCCATTTCTATCCCCAAACACCTCTCAGATCACCACACAGTTGTTCTCTCACTATGTTTTATGTGTTATTGAAGAAATCCACAAGGATTTCTAGAAACTCAAGAAACAAGAAGAAAAATGCAGCTGAACATTTGGGAATTTTTTTCTGGTATTGATGATTATCTTAAAACACTGATTACACATGAGTTGTATTTATTGAGAAGCTAGCTAATCTGTACGTTTTCTAACTGTATCTACAACTACTAAACTGAAACAACTAACTAACAGTCTAACTATTAACTAACTTGAAACTGTTAGCTAATCTTGAGGCTGCAAGTGGATCTCTGGTGGCTTCCTCTTGCTTCTGGTAACTTCGTTCTGCTTCCAGAGGATTCCAGATGAAACATTGCAGTGGCAGCTTGACTTGATCAGCAAGCAAGCTGACAAACAAGCTGGATCAGTAATTAGTTTTGTATTCCTTCAACTGGCACGCCATCTATTTTACAGAAAGCAATAATAAAAAACCATAACCCATTTACCATATAAAAGATAACACATTAAGAAGGAATAGTGGGGAGGGAACCAAAGGCGGCGGTAGACGTACGAAAAGAGCAAAGCGGAGGAATCACAGAGGTGAAGGGTTATCAAACTGGAAGGATGACTAACCACCAGGAACCTTTTTTAGACCTGGAGTAAACGATATTGCAATTTGGGGTGTGAGAGGGAAGCACGGAGATCGAAGCAGGAACGAGACTCAAAGTAAAGGCGTGCGGACCGGCTACTCGGCTACAGTCTATGAACTACCAGCAACCGGGTAGTGGGTAGAAGGAAGCACTGAGGTGAAGTAGCTGAAAGAGTAGATTTGAACGCAAGGAAAACCATCCATTGCACCTGAACCGTTGGCCAAAGAAATTTAATGTGCTGTCAGAGCATGTACAATGGGTCTCAAAGGAGTGTCAATTTAAAATTGGGACAGAACTGAGGGAAAAAAATCTCACATTGTTAATCTCAATTGGGTCTCAAAGGATTGAGACCATGGCCATTTGTCCAGATATCCCAGACCGGCCCAGTGCTAACATGCGGGACCCACTCCCATGTGCCCTGCTTCTTTCCATTTTCCCAACTGCTTCTTTTCATTTTCTTAATTTTAAAATCTTAATTTCAAACTGAATTTTTTTATAAAAAAAATTAATTTCAAAAAATCTAAAATCTTGTTTTTGCTATTTGAAACTCAGAAAATGGAAAAAATCCCAATAAAAAAATCTGATTATTTGTTTTTAGAAATCGTAATTAAATTTGATTCTTTTTAAATTTTGAAATTACATTCTTTTAAATATATATATATATATGGTCCTTTTTAATTATGGTTCATAAAATAATTTTGAAAAGTTAAAATTAATTTTAAATATTAATTTTTTTAGAAATGAAACGTAATTAAAAAATTACAAATGTATTATTAAATTTCACATTTCAATTTATTTTGTTAGATGAATTTATTTGAATTAAATATTAAAGGTAAAAATAATGAGTAGGATAGAGAATCAAGTGGGGTCCATGAAGTTGTCTCAAATGGGTCTCAACCATTGTAGAGAAAAAATGGAGTGATTTAGTTGTTGTCTCAATTGCTGAAGTGAAAGAGAGAGGTTGGTTATTTAATTAACTGAGACCACAAGAGGTGTCTCAGAGGAGTCTCACCATTGGTCTAACCTTCATCACTATTTACCACCAACAAACTAGATGCACCTCATATCTCTGCAATTCGTCGGAGCCAGTGTCTTGAATGAAAAAATGGAGCTTTTAAAAAATGAGATCAAACCAAGCCGTACGAGGTTCAGTTTAAAGTTAAAAACATTTCAAAGGAACGTCATCAACTTGTGTACTTGGCACCTTCACGACCATAATCAAACTAGACTGTTTTATTACTATTGTTTTCTTCTAAGGCCGTCTTACTCAGTGCGTGCGTGTTTGTATATATCCACGCCTTCCTTTTTTGCTCTTATAATATAAATAACCGGTGGTTTGAGCAGGTTGATTACAGCAGGCGTGCCCAAGTTACACCAAATCATACTTGTACTTAGAGCTGTCAATGTGTGACCCGACCCGAACCGACCCGACCGAACTCAACCCGAACCCAATCCTGACCCTCAAAATATTGATCCGGATCCAAACCTGACCTGAACCAAACTCAACCCGAACCCGATCCTGACCATAAAAAATATTGACCCGACCCGACCCCGACCCGAACCGAACTCAACCCGAACCCGATCAGATC
>JAULKK010000012.1:12875062-12891711 GCA_032355705.1 Rubia peregrina | reverse complement strand
AATCGCATGATTTTATGCTTTCAATTAAGTCGTATTGATTTTTGCCATGAAACTGTGATGCATGATCAATTAATAGAGTTATTCTTTTGATGCATGCTTGTTGCAATTATTTTTGAGTTTGAATAAACTGCTTTATTTCCGATATAACTTCCAACAGAAAAAATATGGTTGATCAGATTCGTCTTATTTGGGGGCATGGTAGGTTCGGTTAAACCGGAAAATGACTGAACTTGGTTACCAAATTGGGCTAATATGTAAAGATGGTTGCTATTTGTAGTCCCTATTTTACTTCAGGCAGTCCCCAAAAATATGGGAAAAGATAATTATGCCCATGATAGTATTTTGTGATAAAATGTGGAAGCCCAATCAAATTTTCTTATTTTCAAATAAAACCTCAATATTTATTTCTTCTCCCATAAAAACTTTTCATATTTAAAATTTTAAAACTTAATTTAAAATTTTCAGATTTTTCTTTAAAAAATATCCAAAAAGTGGTCAGACACACCATCCATGTGTCCGCCCTACGTACCCGGACACGCAAATAGTGTGTCCGGGTTACACATAGCGGACGAACGGATCTCGTGTCCGAGCCTCTTGGCGGATGCACGGATCTCATGTCCGAGCCTCTTGCCCGACGCATGTTTAGTGTGTCCGGGCCTGTTGGTAGACACATATTTGGTGTGTCCATCCCCCTTGGCGGACACACATTTTGTGTGTCTGGCCCTCATGGCGGATACACGTTTTTTGTGTCCACCCCTAACGGTGGACACGTTCTGCGTGTCCGGTCCCCTTGGCGAACACACATTTTGTGTGTCCGGCCTCCTTAGCGGACACACATTTATTATGTCCGGCCTTCTTAGCGGACACACATTTAGTGTGTCCGGCCCTCTTAGCGGACTCGTATTTTTGTGTCTTTAAAGTTTGTGTCCATTATTTTTATAAATATATTTTGATAAATATTTTTTCTAAAATTTATATGTCATATATTAATTCATCATATTTTCTTTATATTTAGATTGATGACGATAAAATATTGGAAGAAGGTGATAAAGACTACTAAGACATTTTTCATAGGAGAAAGTTTTCAGATTTAGAAGAAGTCGTGTCTTGGGCGGAGGGTAAAACAAAAGAGCATAAATTCAACGTAATAAATGGCATTATGCGCTTATTAAGCTAATTTGAATCTTATGGGCTTCAATAAGTAGACGAGTCATGCTCTATGTAGAAACTGAAATAACAATACACAATACAACAAATAATTCAAACAAACAACATAGCAATCCACAATCCCTCGATGAGTAGCCATTATCTACATGAGTTGTAATTATTTGCACTATGTACGTGTAAAGTTTGAAAGTGTCCATTATACTTTACCACAGTTGCATCCAAGGTGGCAACACTATTGTGACCAATCACTGTTGTACTTGGAAGAGAGATATGCTTCAAGAATTGAGTATTGGAATGCAATTGGTGAAACATTGAGGTAGTCTCAGTGATCTGAATAACAATATAATGAACTAGTTTAGATTTATGGATCGATCATATGGACTTCTTTAGGTGTATGGATATTAGAACTTATTTGTATCATTGATAACATTATGCACTTATTATACTTATTTGAACCTTATAAACTTCATTAAGTAGTTGAGTCATGTTCTATCTACAAACTGAAATAACAATACACAATACAACAAATAATTCAAACAAAAAACATAGCAATCCACAATTTGGTAAATGTTTTCTAACAAACAACATAACAATACACAGAAACTATTTGTTTCGCGCCCTGGGACCTATCTTGCTCTTCCGATAAGCTTCTACCACAGGCTTACAGACCGTCTTTACAAGTCTTTTCATCACTCTCATATCAATCGCATCTTCCATAGAATCAGCAAGAGTATCTGCACACTATCATGGACACTAAAAATTATGTATAAAACTGTGTGAACTATTTTTAAATGGTTACAAATGAAAATAAATGTTTGTGCATATCGCTCTTCTATCATTTCTGTTAGATGACTGAGTTGAAGAAGACTGTCTGTGTCCTTGTATACAAGGGTGAGAAATTAGATCATACCACTCAAAATACTCAAGAGTAACTCCTTCTCCGGTTATGTGTACATATTCACTCTCGAAATAAATACTTGAGCGTCCAAAGGTATTCAATGGTACTATCTCAATACTTCAACTCGTAGGACCTCGCTGTACGATCCCGCACAACAGTCACAGGCGGAATAGGTGGTAAAATTGGCACCTTCTGAATAGAGCCAATTTTTTGCATTGTACGATGTGCATCATACGGCTCAACAATAGGTCCAAACTGTATCAACCCACCAAATGCAGTTCAAGGAATAATATTATCACCTCCACGACCAAAATGCAACCAATTCACCTAAAAAAGTTAACGAAAAATACACGACTAGCTACAACATCCCCATTGACATACGAATAAGAAAACTATACCTTATCATATGTCATGTTATCGAGAACTCTTTGATATTGTTGCAATGAACACTTGCTACGACGTGAAACATAAAGAGGATTCCACCGTCGAACATATGGATTATGGATAGCAATAGAAAGTGAATTTTACTAGAGTAGGGAAGTATTCATATATCCATGCCTAGAAATTATAAAATTACATAAGAATCATATTAGGCATCAGCTAAAAATACAAAATTGAATGACTTATTCGTATAATCTGAAAATGAATAAAATAAATGAAATACCCGCAACAGAGTGAGACAACCTGCTATTTGCGTGTTGTCTGCCTTGCTAGCCACACCTAACTCTCTGTAAAGTAGTGCTAGCGTAGCTGATTCCCAGCTAACCATCGGAATCCTGGCAGTGTTTCTTAGTAGGGGAAAGATACATGATTTGACCTTGTTGGCATTCTCTGGATCAATTGCCTCATTCACAGCCTTAACAAGGAGTTTCATGAGCAAACCACCATGACCCCAATAACTCCTATCATTAATGTTTTCCTCCTTGTCCTCCAACAAGTTAAAAACACAAGCTTTCTCCATATCATCAGTGGTTTGACCAACACATGACATGCCAACTTTAATATCTCCATCAACAGGAATACCCAATATGTATTGCACATCATGAAGCATTATGGTCATCTCTCCGAATGGAATATGGAATGTGTTAGTGTCAGGCTGCCAGCGCTCCACAAATGCAAACACTAAGTTAGAATCAATGTGCTCCATCATACACTCTCTCAGTTGGAGTAGACCACTATCTATCACAATCTTTTCCGCAACTTTTGAAGCAAATGACATTTTTTTCAAAAACTTTAAATGATTACCTTGTGTCCTACAAATCGAAGGTTCGCGCTCCTTGCCATACCATATATCACGTGCCACATGTCCACCGAAACTAGGGATCACTATTGGATCTATAGGGTCACCTGTTTCAGGACGATCAATCTTCCAAGAGATCTTTGGACAAAGTGGGTCTTTTCTTCTTATCTGTTGGTATATTTAAGATGTCAAAAAGGTATTCCAGCTACTATAAATATGTTTCTACAACTATGATCTTATGCAATCACACTCAACATATACACATTAAACACTAGGACTTCACACATTGATACTCAAACATAATATTACATGACTATTATACTAACCTCGTGCTGTTAGAGGGCTTGGCAAATGTGGTGAAGCTTGGTCATTGAAGTCATCTGCAGGTGAGTCGTTATATCCAGCCATGTTATGATCAGATTGATTAGTATTAACTGCAACAATAGCTTGATTATGATACTCCTGATCTGTGCCATCTTCATTATCATCAAACTCCACAGTATCCCTAGATCCTAATCCCTCATTATGAAACTCTGCATCGCTTAAAAATAATCCTTGCCCTCTGCCTGGTCCCATAACATTGCTACAACCTACATAACTGTCATGTTGTCTCTTAGGAGTTTTTACGGGTGGCATCTGCTTTCTTCGTTGAGATGCATTTAACACCCCCCCCCCACCTCTGACACCCCTAACATCTTCAATCTTCTCCAGAGGACGGTATATGTACTTGTCCCTACTACCTATCTACTTATATGAAAAAAAACATACACATATCAAATATTGAATTATAACGTATATCAAATGTATTGTAAACCTAGTTATTCAAAGTTGGACTTCCTTTTCTGTCATAGCTTATTTTAGTACTTTTTCCTTTTAACTTTTCCAAATTAGCCAGAACTAGTTCTATAAAGTAAATTACTTAAGCAACTAGAAACAATTGTGATTAGTGGATACAAGACCACTCAAGGGTAGAACCATAAGACGCATACACAACAATAAAGGTGTAACATATTAATTGAACCATAGAATCACCCTAAAAATGCACCCATGATTTACCATTCCTTCCAAAAACAGCATATAATATACACAAATGATCCAAGCCTAAACTAATACTTCGACCATTCAACTCAAATTTATGCACAAATTAAGTTAACGACTTACATTGTAATATTCAAACTTCTTAGAGATGCTAATATTCCGGACAACTCCTATAATAAATTGCAGCAAATTTATGCATCTAAACTTTAGAACATTATGTAATTTGAAAAAAAACATATTTGAACATTTTCAAACTACTGCAACAGAACATTCTACAAAACCCAGTAAAATTAGACAAAAAGTGAAGGCAGTCTTCTAATTACCGGCATAAGCTTCTAATTTTCAAAACCAAACCCTTTCAAAACTGATACAACTCGTGGAATTTTCAAGCCACGAAATCATTACAAAAAATTACAAACCATTACAAAACTCATACAACTCATGGAATTGAACAAAATAAAAATCATATTTAGTCCAGTGTAAAATGACTTACTTGTATTGGTCATTGAATGTGAAAAGTGAGGTGCCCTTATGAATACATTCATTTCTATGGTAACCATATTTTTAAACATTTATTTCCGATATCAGTTTAATTTTCACATATTATCTTAGTAGAATTTTGACAGTTATTCTGATATGGAACATAATTCACAGATAAATAAAATGCAACAACCAGTGTTCCGAATCACAAACCAATATGATGACCGCATCCATCATAAAAAAGTAACCTCTATGTAGATCCGAATCGATTACCAACATGGGAACCTGTACCTTCTAATATTGTTTCCGAGATCCCAACAAGTATCATTCACAGTAGACAATAGAACCCGGAAGGTCTTCCAGTTTCAGAAGTTCAATTAACCGATCCACATTCCTGGAGTCACTTTACTGCCAAAGTTGGAAGCAGGATCGAAGAGCATAAGAACCTACACAGTATTGGATTATAGTTCCAAACTTGAAAGTGTATTTGGAGCACGGTGATATGCTATTATTATGAAGTCAGAACAACAAATGACGTTTGAAAAATAGGCTTCCACAGTGCTCAGAAGTGCCGTGGAAGCCAAATTTTAATGGTGGTTTTGTAACCGCCGTACAACAGATTTTTCGGTCCACAGTTGTGTCAGAGACAACGGTTTCAAACCACCGTCTAAGACCCTATTTCGCTGACATTAATAGCCTTGTCCTCCATTAGTGTAAGACTACGAATGAATAAAATTTTATTTTTTTAACATAACATATTTTTTTACAGCATAATGCATTAGAGAAAAGAATTGTTATTTAAATAACTAACATGAAAAATTAATTCAGATAATAAATTAATTTAAATTTTAAAAATATAATTAAATTTCAAATTTCAAACCTTTAAACTAAAAATATTTTATAAAATCAAATTTAAAAAACAAATAAAAAACAAAATTTTGTAAAGTCTAAAAGATAAAATTATGGTAAACAGACAATTTTGCATACATTTTATCTTTCTTATTCTCTTTGGTCCTTTAAGATGAACCCCTAATCAGTTGGTATATTTTTTAAAGAAAAATAATAATGAATGGAAAAGAAAAAACCGAGTGAATAAAAAGAAAATTGAATATATGAAAATAATCTGAATTTTACCAAAAATAAATATGTCATTATTATAAGACTAAAAAAATAAAAGAAATCAATTTTAGAGGATTGGGGGAGTAGTTTTTTTAAAAAAAATTCAAGGTATTTTGTTCTTCCATATTAAAACCAATTGGTACTAAATGATATGTTAGTCTTTTGCTCTTTAAACACCTAACGTATATAGAATTAAACACGGCCCCTCATGTCTAATGTGGAAATACTCCACGACCTAATATCGGACCCAATAATCCAACATGGTCTCTGATACCATGTTAAGATTTGGAAGAAAGGAGATTTTGGAAAATATTGTGTGTATTTCCTGTTCTATAGAGTCAGATCCATACAACTAATTTAGCTATTTTCTAGGAAAGAAGTGGAGCTAACTACAACCTAATTACAGGACCAGATTGTGTACAAAATAAGAACATGATTATCGTAATAATCCCTCAAGTTAGAGAATGGGGATCGATAATTTCCAACTTGCCTAAAAGAATGCAAAATTGGACTTTTTCAAGGATCTTGAGAATATATTAGCTGGTTGTTGAGTCGTCGAAACATATTTGGTGATGATGGTGCTAGCTTGAACATGATCGTGAATGAGATGAAAATCTATCTCAATGTGTTTTGTTCGCTCATAAAAAATAGGGCTAGCAGCAGTGTGCAAAGTTGCTCGACTATCACAGTAAAGACGCATAGAGGATGTGTGACGAATTCCGGGAGAGCACTGGAGAGACTTCAACCAAACTAACTACTCACAACACGTATGAGCCATGGAGCGAGATTCAGTTTCAGCAGAACCAAACTAGCTACTCACAACACGTATGAGCCATGGAATGAGATTCAGTTTCAGCAGATGAGCGAGGTATCATCGTCTGCTTCTTTGTCTTCCAAGAGATAGGAGAGTTACCTAACATGACAAAGTATCCAGTGACATATCAGCGAGAGGCGGGACATTATGCCAATTCAAAATCACGAAAGCCATTAAGCTATAGAGAACTCGACGCAGAGAGTAATAATCCTTGACCAGGATGGCCTTTCAAGTAATGGAGATGATGAAGGAAAGTTTTCCAATGATCATCCTTAGTTTGTTGCATGAACATAGCCAAGGTGAGAATAGAATAAGACACCTTTGGACGAGTGATTGTAGGATGAATCAAATGTCCAACCAAACGATGATAGCGCTTAGGATCAGCAAAAAATGAACTCATCGATGTAGCATGTTGATGGTGCTGCTCAATAGGAAACTCACAAGGCTTGCCGGTTAGTATACTGCTTTAAACAAGATGGATAGTGTGTACTTTCGTCAGTGGCGGAACCAGGGGGTGGCGAGGGGGTTCTGGCGCCACCCCTAGGTTCCGGCGGCCCAGAAATTAGTGCTCAGGGCCGCCGGAAGCCTTGGTTTCCGCCACCCCTTGTTTTCCGGCGGAGGAAGCTTGTTTTTGGGTTGTGTAAGCGTCGGAGAAGACAAACATTTTCTGCCTTTTTTTTGTTTCCCGCTTAGTCAAAACGGTGTCATTTTGCTTAGTTAAACGACGTCGTTTAACTATGTATTAGGCCAAAAAAATAAGGGCCGATTGGGCTGAAACCCAATCGGCCCAACATGGTGGGAAACCCTAACCGCGAATTGAATAACCTCCGGTTTTCATCATCTACAGAACTCAGCCGCTCAGCGCCATCAGCGCAGCGCCACGCTGCCACTGACCGCCTCCTCGCCGCCGACCGATGCCGCCAACCGCCACGCCACTCCTTGCCTTTTCAGTTACCCCTTCCTTGAGCTCCTGGTTCCGCCATTGTCCGCAGCTACAGTCGTTAGGCTGTTAACTGGTAGTATGGCTGTATGGGTGAGCACTGAGCAGTACTTGTTTATTTTCCGTTCAGTGAACAGAAGCATCATTTGTAAATCTGCTCATGCACAGTAGCAAGGTTCTAAAACAGGATAAGTGATCAAACCTGTACTAGATATTTGAGATTTTGAAAATTATTTAAAAATTGACCCGACCCTAATTTTTTTAAAAGGTAACCATAAAAATAAAAATTTAATTGCTAGTATAACCTTAGAAACTAAAATTAAGTGCCGATGTGAGGAGGGTAAAATCATCCATTTCTTAAGAAAATTAATCAGGAGCACTTTGGTCATTTTCGGGATGCTCAATGTCAGATTTTTTAGGGTCAACGCAGGATATGACAACTTTAGGTATAATTGTACAATTCTTCAATAAATTATGATTGATTTCGCACTTTCAAATTTTACAGAGTTTGTTTAACATTTTGCAAAATAATAGGCTTAGTTAAGTGCATTCATGCCTCCAATTCCTTATTTAGTGCACGTATACCCCTCGATGTTTTGAAAGCGGGCATATATCCCCTACTTTCTTGTTTATGCACATATACCTCTCAATTTTTCACCGTCGATCCCCGACTGTAGGGGTATATCAGTATACAGTATGCAATATATGCACATTAAAAAAACATGAAAGGAGTATGTGTGCACTTTAAAAAAGGTGAGCGTATAAGTGCATTAATCATTCAACTCGAGTGCATAAATGCATTTTATCCTTTGGGAAAGTGCACACATACTTCTTTAATTTTTTTTACTCTTTCCCCTGTATCTTCACTTTAAAAAAAATTATACAGGGTTATATCGTTTGACTCTTAACCCTATATAATTGAGAAAGTTGAGATATATCCTTGAGATAATTTATAGTGCAAATAGAATCCTATCTATTTTTTACATAAATGCAAATATAATCCTCAAGACTATATTCCGGCATTGATTGGCCATTCTGGGCATTGACCGACATGAAATGACCAAA
The DNA here is from genome assembly GCA_032355705.1 of Rubia peregrina. NCBI lineage: Eukaryota > Viridiplantae > Streptophyta > Magnoliopsida > Gentianales > Rubiaceae > Rubia > Rubia peregrina. The sequence goes on along the minus strand of JAULKK010000012.1, from coordinate 12,882,950 downwards.
ATACCCTTACAGTCTGATACTAAAATTTAAAAGACAAAAATGCCTCTTGACCCACCACTATACTGCCACCACCACTGCTCCGGCTCCACACCTTCACCGCGCTACCGCTACCACTCCACCTCTGCCACCTTCATCGCACCGTCACCGCCAGTCCACCTCCCCCTGCCCTAGCCTCGCCTTCACTACAACCACCATGAACTTCACCACCGCTGCTCCATTAATCCCGCCACCACTCAGCCACCACTCCAAATCCCCAGCTTCACCGACTCTGACGATCCTAGCGCAGACCCATCCCAACCCTTCACCGAAATCCTAGCATCGGCGATCCCTTCTCAATCCAAACCCTTCCTTTTTTTTGGCACCGCTCAGTCAAGCGCCGAAAAATCGAGACCCACCACCCCTATTAAAAATAGTTATCAAAATCGAGACCCACCTTCTCCAGCCACCACCACACCCCTCCACCGCCACCACGCCACGACTAGGCTCAACATCAGAAAATCAGGGATGATGATTGGGCTCGCGAAGAGAAGAGCGGGGTGGTGAGGGTTCCGACCAGAGTGAGGGCGGCGATGACGAGCAAGTGTTGCTGACGGGGAGGAAGGTGACAACGGCATGGGGTTGAGTTGCCTGGTGGTGTCCGATGGCGGTGCGATCACGATCGGCCATTTGTCGGCGACAAAGAAGAAAAAAACGAAGAAGAGAGAACGAGAGAGAAACAAAGAAGATGGGGAGAAGAAAAGAATGAAGAAAAAAAATTAAGGAAGAAGATTAGGGTTTCAGGGATATAAATGTAATTTCCATATTTTTGTAGTTATGTATTTTGTATAGAGGGGTAAATTTGTCCTTTTAACATAATCCGATCTAAATCTGCCGGAGAATATTACATTTGCACATAACCTAAATATCCAGGGTTATATATTTATACTTTCAATTATCACAAAGTTATATCTGCACTTTCGTCAATTATGTACTCTTATCCTTTTGTATTTTACCCTTCAATTTATTTGTGTTTAAATAAGAGGATAAAATAGAAGATTAAAAAAGATGTTACTGCCATTGAACACCCATAGCCTGCAAGTAGATCTATCGGACTCACAGACCCTGTGAATCGGGTAAGGTCGAGCCTGAATCTGTAGAGTATACTATAGGTTGGGGCTTGGTGTTGGCAAGCTCAACGGAATCAAAGGCGAATCCCCAAAAGCGCTCTAGGGTTTGTGTAGTTGATGATAGTAGGACAGCAATCTACCGGTTTCACTCATCTTTCACATTCTCTCCTTTCTCCTAACCAAGACCGTGGTTGCAACCAGCATTTAACCACAAGGTGGAAGCTTCTGTGGACTAAAGTCACCGCACTTGATTTTATCGAGGAGGAGGACGACGACTGGGTGTCACCGGAGGAGGAGGAACTAAGAGCGAGGGGATTTGTGCGATTCGTCAACAAGGTTTCACTCCACATCGATTCCCAATGCCTGCAGAAATTTCGGCTCCAATGGGATGGGGATGTCCGGATGGAGCAAGAATATATTACTACATGGACAAGCTATGCAATCAGTCGGAGCGTTCGAGTGCTCGTCATTGATTTACCCCATCATACGCATCCGCTCATTAGCCTCCCAGGTACACTTTTCACTTGTGCTATGCTTGAAGTTCTCAAAGTATAAGGCAATTTCTTGTTTCGAGTCCCTAGTTTTGTTTGTCTACCCAAGCTTGAGGTTCTGGATCTTCGTCGTCTTCTTTATGAATCAAATGAGTGTATTCCCAAGCTTTTACGGGGTTCTCCTGTGCTCCATTCTCTCACAATCCAAAGGGACCCTGGAGATGACACGAGTTTCTCTCCTTCGCTTAGACGTGTTGAAGTATATGATATGGATAACAGGATACAGATGGCATAGAGTTTGGGTTAAAGCTTGAAATAGATGCACTAAACCTTGAGTACCTTGCTTTGCATGTGGTTATATCAGAACAATGCTCGGTTTAGAGTCTTAATTCAGTGGATTTCGTGGTACTTGATCTGTTTGACCATTTAGATGATGATGATATTGATGCATTACATATTGGTCAGAACCGTGTGAAGGTTTTGACTCTTAAAGGAACAGTCCTCAAGGCTCTTAGCTATGCCACAACACCCTAGTCTGTGTGTTTTGAGAGATTGACTAAATTGGATATGAGTTTTCAATGCTGTCATTGGAGCTCTTTGGGTATTGTCCCTGGCCAATCGACCAAATTACAGGTCCTAGACATTACTAAAATAGAATGCTGGAATGGAATTCACAATTTAAGCTGGAATGACCTCAGGAAAGTACCCGAATGGTTGTCATCCAGTCTCAAACAAGCTTCATTTGCAAAATTTAAAGGCCTTGAAGATGAGATGGCAATGATAAAGTGTATTCTACAGTACATCAATGCGTTGGAATCATTTACTTTGAAGTCTGTCACTGATCCCAGTGACTCAAGGCTGATCCTGGTGATTATAGGAACAAGTACAAACTGCTGCGACGTATATCTACATTTCCCAGATTTTCTCGTTTCTCTCAAATTCATTTTGATTGACAGATAACCTTACTGGTATGTAGTTCTGATGTCATTTGTTTCTAAAAATTAATGTCACTACTTGCTTAAGATTTTCATGTTGTGGTTCGAACTCTCTCAGCCATTATGTGTTTGTATGTAGTGGTCTGAACTCTTTCAATTCAGCTATTATGGGTTTGGTTTCGCTCGTTGCGCCAGTAGACATTTCATGTTTCACTGTTACATAGTATTGTCTTGTTGATCATGTGAACAGCTGCATTTTGTACCAAATACACAGTTGGTTGATATATTATTTTTTGTTTGGACAAAGTGGTATGTATCCGGGTCTGGAATCTATAATACTAGTGTAGGCTCTGGCTAAACCAGAATCTCAATCCAAGCTGCTAGAGTATTGAGAATCTACACATTTCCAATCTTGAGTGGCTTGTCATTTACTCATTCTAGACTCTGATTATGCCATTTCTTAAATTCTGATCACCATTAACTCAAGTTTTTCTTGATCAATTAGCCATTTTATTCTTGGCTGTTCGTATTCTGTTCTACTATCCATTGCCGTCTTTGATAGGACTTGACGTTCTGTTGTTTTTGCGTGGAAATTTAACTTGAAGGAAATTCAGGGCATGACATTGATTCTGGCTATTCCTGGTTGTGGATGTTGGGTGTAACCAGTTTTGGGTGGCTGCAGTGGAGGTGGTTGCAACTTTCAGATCAGAAGTACGGGTGCTGTGGAGGAGGTTGTGTATCTTGTTTCTAAATATAGTTTAACATCATATCTGTTATACTGAGCAATTCCCTTGATTGTGGGATTTGCTATGATTATGTAGCTAATACATATTCAACATTCACACTGAAAAGCTAACTTTTTTGATAACAGGAGATAAGATTATAAGAATTGGATATGTCCAAGAACTAAGCGAGAGGACACATTACACCAACCAACCAAATCTGATTTCAAAGATCAGAGATTCAGGTTGTGTAGAGAATTCCTACATATACGCGACGTGCGATCTTTGAGGAATCAAAATACCCTTTAACAGACACTCTAGCTACGTGGGAGAACACTATTGCCTTTGATCCACCGGTTAGTATTTCATTTACGTGCATTTTTTATACACTCTAGCTACGTGGGAGAACACTATTGTCTTTGATCCACCGGTTAGTATTTCATTTACGTGCATTTTTTTATTTCGAATGAAAACTTATAATTTTGTTTTCAAATTTGCAAATCAATAAAATCTTCATTAGCAGCCATCAGTGGTTCCGAGATATAGATGATCCTCACTTTCATGTGACCTGTTGCACCACCATTCAGTAACTAGAACTTGCATATTTTGAAAAACATTTCAATAGAGGGAATAAACGAAAGAAAAGAACGCCAGATATGGTTTATACCCTGACATTTGAGATGAGAAATGAGTTGGATCAATTTGTGGGTCGGTTAACTGGAACGATTAAGTGGAAAAAATAGAAATGGTTTACCACAAAGCTTTGAATTATCCAACATTATCTTTGACTCTGTTACATCAACTGACCACCCACCTTCTAAGACGGTATGTTTAGCCACCCTTCCGTAGCCGAAATGACACCAACCCTCACCCCAGCCACCCTTCCGTAGCCGAAATGACACCAACCCTCACCCCATGAATTCTGAATGATATAATATTTTTCACCATCTGGTGATGAGAAAGGAGCTGGATCAATTTGTGGGTCGATTAACTGGAAAAATTAAAAGAAAAAGACATATAAAGATGAAATCGAATTGCATTCAGTATTAATTGCGGGACAAGGAATATCACCAAATGACATCGGAGGTTATATCATTCAGAATTCATGGGTGAGGGAAAAAGAATATACTAGATGATATCGGATGATATCGGATATTAAATCATTTAGAATTAATGGAGTGAGGGTTGGTGTCATTTCGGTTACCGAAGGTACCTAAACATACAGTCTTAGAGGGTGGGTAGGCAACAGTGAAGAGGTTGAATGTTTGATGAGTCTTTGGTTGTAAACTATTAACTCTATTTTTTTCCCGTTAATCAACCCACGAATTGATCAAGCTCATTTCTCATCTCAAGTGTCGGGGTGTAAACCATCTCTGGCGTTCTTTTCTTTCGCTTTTCTCATCTATCGAAATGCTTTTCAATATATGCAAAAGTTCCAGCTACTGAATGATGTTGCAACTGGTCATACATTTTGTCATGAAAGTGAGGATCATCCATATCTCTCGGAACCGGGCAATGAAGATTTTATTAATCTGTAAATTTGAAAACAACAAAATTATAAGTTTTCATTCGAAATAAAAGATGCATGTAAATGAAATACTAACCTGTGGATCAAACACAAGTTAAGGGGAATTTTGATTCATGAAAGGTGCCACGTTCATTTGTGTATATGTAGGAATTCTCTTCACAGCTTGGATATCTTTTTGTTAGGATTCTTGCTCTGATCTTTGAAATCGAGTGTGGTTGGGTTGGTGTAATGTGTCATCTCGCTTAGTTCTTGTACAGATCCAATTCTTGTAATCTTATCTACTGTTATGAAAGTGGTTAGCTTTTCATGGTAAAGGTTGAATATGTATTGACTACATGATCATAGCAAATCCCACCAAGAATTGCTCAGTATAACAAATATGATGTTAACTATATTTAAATATCGAGAAATTGCTGAAAAAGACTTGACACACTACATGCGTATTCATTCATTAGGTAGTGTCATCGCTAACTATTTTATTTGGAAATATGGCAAAAGTCTTACTAATTGAATTGTAGCAATAAAATAGTAACGAAAGAGATTCTGCTTCTTTTCTACGAAGGAGGGGTTTTTCCTTGGGTTGCTTTGTAAAAGGAATGAATCTGATGTTGTCTTATTAATGCTTACAGCGGTGGCTCGACTCGGGGCTAGATGCTTGTCTGCAGTCAGTGCTTTTGATAATACACTGGAGATTGTGGAGACACTAGACTCTGCACAAGCAAAGTTTGATGATATCTTAAACTCGCCTTCTATAGATGCTGCATGTGAAAAGATAAAAAGCTTAGCCAAATCAAAACAACTGGACTCTTCTTTGATCCTATTAATAAACAGTGCTTGGAATTCAGCAAAAGAGTCCATGACCATGAAAGAAGAGGTATGAACACCAGTTTTCTTGTGTGATTTAAGATGTTAGATTGGAATAGGTTATATGCACTTGTAGCATGCAAATTTTCTTGGTCATTGAAATTAAATATGTCCACACAATCATTCAACGATAGATTATTTGAAAGGAAACCTGATTCATATTTCAGTATTTTCTACTGGAGTTGGAACAAGATATGCCATTGTAAAATCTTACTTTCAATTTTCAACCTTCGCTCGTAAAAAAACTAGCATAAGGATGTCAATTGTCAAGTCCTCTCTAATGCCTCTTCGAATTCTTATGCTTCCTTCGTGATTGTACAAGGCACAAATGATCACATCTTCTCTAGAATCTGAATTTGGTTTGGATTGGTGTCTGTTTCTTTTGAAACTTAGTGAATGTTTTTGTGTTCTAGGCTTTCTATCATTAATGGTATTGCAGTTCCACTAAATTAATGGTGGACTCGTGACTTCAGATAAAGGACATAATGTATCGCCTCTACAAGGCCACACGAAGTAGTTTGAAGAGTATCATTCCCAAGGAAATAAAGCTACACAAGAATTTGTGGAATATCATAGATCCCGAGGATCGATTCTCAGCATTAGCAACATGTTTCTCCCCAGGAGGTGAACATGATGCGAAGGACCCGAAGGCTATGTACACGTAATACAACTCATTGATTTCTTCTTTTAGAGATTAAATGAAAGTATATTCCGACTTGTCTCTGCAATCCAATGCTACTGTTACATTTCTTCTCTTTTTTGACATGGCAGTACTCCAAATGAGCTGCACAAGTGGATTAAAATCATGCTCGACGCTTACCATCTGAGTAAGGAAGAGACGGATATAAGAGAAGCCAATCAGATGAGCGCGCCTGTTGTCGTCCAGAGGCTCCAAATCCTAAAGGAGACCATTGAGAACGAGTACATGGAAAAAGATGCAAAAAAAGAAACAGACACCAAGTCTGACGACGAGTAATGTATGATCGGTAGGCACCCACTGTTGTTATTGCTCAGAAGCATACACAATTTTCTCAAGTTAAAATCTGTCATTAGTCTAGCATTGCATCTGACGGTATCTCTACATCAATATACTAGCATCATAACACAAGTTGAAGTGTTCTCTTTTTCACTTTGTACATTCACGTAAATTATATCGTATCCCTGGGATTCGGTTGAAACTTTTTAGCACAGTGGGAATACTCATGAATCATGATATGCAGTTTCCTTAAGTTAAAATCTGTAGATTAGTCTAGCATTGGATCTGATGGTATATCTACATCATGACACAAGTTGAAGTGTTCTCATTTCCACTCTGTATATTCACGTATATTAGTATATCGTATCCCCTGGATTTAATTGAAACTGTTTAGCATAATGGGAATACTCAATCTTAAATTTAACTGCTGCTTACAATCTTTTCTGGTATCTGTTTTGATGCCGCGGTTCGAGGTTTCATTTCTGTTTGTGTTACCTTTTCATTTGAATGAAGAAACATGAGTGTCCTAATTGAGCAGAGCAACAGAAATGGATGGTTTTTCATGTGTGCTCTCATTGAAAAGGGCTGAAAACCAGAAAGCGCAGACGGTTAGGGAAGAAACAAGTCTTCCTGGCGTGATAATCGTCACGCTTTTAGTACTACTATTAGTTTTAGTTGGATCAAGATCTTCTGTTACACTTTTGTGTACCATTATGTGTTACACCAATAAAATTCTGTCATGTGTCTTTCCTAAATTAACTAATATTGGTTTAATAACTTTTATTTTGGTGTAATTTTATTAGGAGGTACAAATGACAGAATCTTATTGGTGTAACACATAGTGTAATACAAAAGTGTAACAGAATATCCTGAACGTTTTGGTGTCGATTGGGTTTCCTTATACGATACTGATATTGGTTTAATAACTTTTATTTTGGGGTATTTTATTTGGAGGTACACATATGAGAATCTTATTGGTGTAATACATAATATAATACAAAAATGTAACAGAATATCTGAACGTTTTTGGTGTCGATTGAGTTTCCTTGTACGATACACTTGGTAGTAGTACAACGTTAGTGGGTTGCGTTTCGTCAGGTAGTACAATAAACGGTAAATGACAATGAATTAGCTGCACTCTCCTCTTCTATCCATTACTCTCTCCGTCCCGGTAGAATTGGCCTAAGTGCTTTTTGCACGTTATTCAAGACACGTGTTCGACAGTTAATATCTTTACCTACGTATAATAACGGCAAATAAAAAGTT
>JAULKK010000012.1:12850177-12865062 GCA_032355705.1 Rubia peregrina | reverse complement strand
CTTCTGATCAACTCTACCATCAGTTTCTACGAGGAGAAAAATGCTGGTGCACCCCGTATATAAATTCCTAGATTCGTCACTGGTCAAAGGTATGCACGTTCACCATAGCCCAAATTATCACTAACGATCATATAATCTACAGGATCAACCCATATCATAAACTAGACATTTCATGTATAACAGTTTCTATATTATTAATTTTTAATGAATGTGAGATAGCTAAGTCACTTCTGGTTAATATGCATAATCTTCTTGATCTTTCTCATTATAATTTTTTTTTTTTATGAACTTGCTACATGTTGAAATATAAGGCAATTATGCTATATATTTCCTTCGCTGATGATATCGCCCTAAGGCAAGGGTAAAATTAGCAATTCTATGTTGAATTGGAATCAAATTTTGAGTACAATTAGAATGATCTCAGAGCATCCACAATAGTAATGGATCTAATGAGCACTTATTAAGTGTCACGTCATCAATTTTGATTAAAAATAAGTAAGAACTAACTATTAATAATGGAATAATAGTTCAGAATCACTTTTTAGCGCCGCTTCACCATCTCTAATAAAAAATATTTATATTTTATAAAATATCAATATCATGCAAATTAAAATTAAAATTTATATTATAGTGACTATATAAATATAACACAAACATGTTTATTCTTTCATCCATAATAATATTTTATATAAAATTTATATGATTTAAAATTATAAAATATTAATCAATATCATAATATTTTCTTTAAAAACTACATTTGATCTTTATTTTCAAAACGTTTAGAAATATATTCAACCATATCAGCTCTAAGTTGATGATGATGCCCCGATCTCAAATCTCAGAGCGTCGATGGATTGAAATTTGAAATTCTTGAATTAACTCTTTCGTGACTTGCATAGTTGGATTTTGATTTTCTACATTCCAATATAACAGATTACACGATGCAAAAAATATTAAATACATAAATAAAATTAGAAAATATTCAAATTTTTAAAAATAAATACTCATTTATGAAAAAATATACATAATGACAATTAAACTTTGATTATAATCCAATCAAATTAAAATACAAAACGAGCTATGCCAATAGTCCTTCATTGATTGGTTGGTGTTTCACAAATAAAGAGCTAGCAACTCCCTAGTTAAGGAGCAACTCCCTATTAAGGAGTGGTTCCTAGAGCATCTCCAACCCAGGGTCGGTTTGGAGAAAGTCAATAAACACGTAGGATTGACAGACTCCCAAATCAAAAAATACTTCTCCAATGCGGCAGTCACTTCAAGGCATCAATTATACGTCCAAGAAAGACCAATTGACACCATTGAGTGCGCCCCCTGTACATAGAAGGCCATTTTGAGGCTATCAGTTTCCAAAAGCATTAATTGTTGATAATTATTTTTCACTTTAAACCATTTTACTATGTTTACTAGGACATAATATTTTAAAATTAAAATCAATTTCATATTAGTTTAAAATACAAAAACTTATATTCTAATGTGTAATATTGAAATTTAATAATGTAGAAGATAAAAACTCAATAAAATTTATAAATAATTCCAATATTAATTCAATAATTTTAATTAAATATATTTATTTATATAATTATTAGATGGAAGCTAGATTTTTTGAGGAATTTAAATTGTCGATTACTCAAATTTAAATTTAAATAGTTAACTTATATATAATAAAATTTTATTAATTTATCAAACATTAAAAATTATTATATTTATTACTCATTATATAATGATAAAAAATGTGTACTCCCTCTGTTTCTTTAAGATTGGCACCTTTTTTGATATTTTCTAAAGGCATGTTTGACCACCGATAACTTTAGTTTTGTCTAATAACAAACGATGAAATTTTACTTTTCATAAACTACACGTTACGGAGAATACATCGTCATCTCACATGATGTCTATTATTATATATAACAAAAGTTATCGATGGTTAAACATTGCACAGAAAAATTAGTGGTCAAACGGTGTCAATATTAAAGAAACGGAGGGAGTATTGTGTTTGTGTCGTGTCCATGTATTAGTAGTACATTGATGAATGGGATCAATTGATGTAAATGCCCGGTACTGTTGTTGACAAAACATTGAAATTGGGTGCTATTTTTATTTTGTATTTTTCTGAGGTGTAACTGTCATATCATTATTTATAATTGTCACACTGGACGCGGAAATGTCACTTCTGAATTCTGATGGAGTTCAACTTACTAACTAGACTACAATATGCCTACCTTCCCTATTGCTTGGACCTACTACTTTGATATGCCAAATCAATTTAAAAGGTTCTCTTCCATTAGACACACCGACCCTTTCTAGTGTGTGTGTGCGAGAATTAGTTTATACTCGTATTCTTTTGTTTTGTAAGATTTTTATTAGAAAATATAAATAAATATACTGAAAGGATTGGTATGTGGTCATTTTTATTGTAAGGTTTAATGTTCCAATTCCTACTTAAGATTATACCAAAGTCTTGGGAAATACGGTCTTCTCATAGGCATATGGAAAGACGATGTTGAAATAAAATTATAGAAAGGTGAAATATTTTTGTAGCAATATTAAAATTTTACTATGCAACATGTCATAGTTATAAGTTTATGACCCGATTAATGCAACTCAAAAAATTTATCTTAATTTCTTCTAATTTATAGATTAAACATTGGTCTTTCCATAAGTTATGGAAATACCGTCTTTCAAGAGACATACTCGATTATATACTTTTTAGAGTAATATTTTGGTTGGAGAAAATAGTCAAAAATATATGGTAACTATATTTAACTAAAGTTCATGAATAGGTGTCATATCTTTTAATTTATTGATATAATGTACCCTTTTTTCATTTACGCCCCGGATATATGTCTTTCACAGAAATTTGGGGATCATTTCAAATTAAACAGTGCCGAAATGGCACCAGCTTTAAACAGAAAAATATTCTTTTGAGAAATTAAAGAAAAATTAAGTATCTTCAAGAGACAAATTTAAAATAGAATACTCTATGTTTCTCTATTAGTGACACACTTACCTAATTGACATGTTTTTTAATTACACACTTTTTATTTTTGGCAAGATTCCTTCAAATTCATCCACTCATTCTACTTTTTAATTTCTACATTCAGTTTCATCCACTCATTTTTTACATAAATCCAAGCACTTAAACCTATGGTGCCACTAATAAAGAAACAGAGGCAGTATCAAACCACAAATTTAAATACCATTATAAATAGAGAGATTGTCCAAAATGGTACTCACTTTTAACTGAAATTCACAGTTTTGTACCCAAATTTTAAATTTATCCTATACAAGTACCCGTCTTTTCATTTATGTCTCAAAATGGTACATTTCAACAAAAATGCCCATATTTTAAATTTGTCCTATACAAGTACCTGTTTTTTTCATTTATGTCTCAAAATAGTACATTTTAGCAAAATGGGTACCAATTTGGATCAAAATTGTGTCATAATAATACTCACTTTTAGCTAAAAAGTACTTTTTAAAAATATTTATGAAGAACTGGGTACCTTTTAAAGACAATTGTTAAAATAAAGTACTAAGTTGTAATGAAATCAATTAAAAGTGGTTACCATTCTAGACATTTTCTCATTTTAAATATATGCTCCATCTTTAATGAAATCAACTAGGCTACAAACATCAAAGCCCCTGGAAGCTTAAAGTGGCTATATATACAAATGAAACTTAGTACAAATCTAATGTCAGAAGGCATGCATTTTGGCTATATATGTGTCCAAAACTTAGTGCATTAATTAGGGAAAAAGCTTCATTTTCTATTATATCATGTTTCCCAATTGAACACCTACGGGTGTACCCCAGCGGTTGGGAGGTAGTTCATCTGCTCCAATGGTCAACGGTTCGAAACTCGGCAGCGACAGTGTGGAGATTTCCTGAGTTTACCGGTACCGGGCCCCCATGTGCGGGCCTATGGGCTGTGGCAGGGGTCCTTTGTGCGCACCGAGTATGGCCGGCCAACGATCCTGGCGCTGGGCAACCGTGAATTTACCTCCTCCACCAAGGCCTGTGGTGTCGGGCATGTGGGGGGCGCTGTGGGCGAGCGTCATCGCCTTTTGCTCCAATGTTTCCCAATTGAGGTTAAGAATGCATTTATACCCTCACTTTCTTGGTTAGTACATAAATATCTTTATTTTTTTTTAAAAAAAGTGCACATATATTCCTGAATTAACTGTGACTTAAAAACTCTTACCCTCCTGCATGAGTTCGACGTTGACCTATTATTTTTCGGTGTTGGTCAGTATTGAAATTACCAAAATAACCTCCACTTCATTTTTGAAAAGTTACGGGCCATTTTACCCCACTGAAGTGGGGCCCACCCTTCATCAACATCAATATAAAAATGCCTTTGTCAAAATTTTGAATTAAAAAACAGTGCGATCTGGACTAGAGATTTAGTTCCCGTTTCCAACCCTAATTCCAACGGATTTCCCTCGTATGTGTTGGATTATTCGAACGGATTCAAGATATGAGGCGAAATATGAAATTGGTTTCTAATTTTTGCTTTTTTTCTTTTCTGTAGGGGCAAAACAATCATTTCTTTTGAGTCCGATAATGAACAAAGTTGACCAATTTTACAGATGTCACCAGAGGTATAAATGCACTTTCAAAAAATTGGAGGATATATATTCACAAAACAAGAAACTGAGGGGTATAAATACTTCTTTTTTTTTAAGAAAAAAAAGTACGGTCTTGAAAAAGAAGAGGATGTAATGGAACCCCGTCCCTTCGTTCAATTCAAACCTCACAATCAATCATCTTTATGAGTTTAATCAATAATTTAATGGTGACCAAATTGGGTGGTGCACCAATTAAGCCCCAATTGTACTAGCTAGGAGCTAAGCTTTTCCCTACTTTAACTTTAGGTATAGGGTTTTTTTCTCTTATACAGTAAATAAATTGAAGAGACAAGTTCATATATAATCCTATATAATTCATATAAGTGCATACTCTCTCAATCTCTCTATAAATTACTTAATTTGACTTTTGGAAGTCAAACTAGTCCAACTTCAATAATTAAATTATATTATTCTATATGTAAAACTATTATCATATTATATGTCGTTGGATTCATCATAACATGCATTTTTATATTATATTTTTTCTGAATTTCTTTTACACACATAAATAAAGATATTAATAGTTAAAAATTGATGCAGTTGACTAACAAAAGTCAAATTAAGCAATTTATAGCAGGACAGAGGGAGTATTTTCTAGAGCTGATTTTTTACCAAAAATGAGTTGAGCTAAATTGAAGTGAATTAAAATTTTAAAAAATAAAAATAAAATGTGTTGAGGGAGTAGCATTTATTAGAATCCTGGGGAGAATCGAATATGAATTACAAAGAGATTCTGGCGTGTATTGGATATATGGGAAATAGGGGAAGTTTGGGTCCCTTTGGCAAAATCTTCAACTCAAAATGAATGGAGCATAGGGCCCAATTGATGGGTACATGGTTTTTATTTTCTTTCCCGCCCATCCCTTTTAAGAATAGGTTGCATTTTGCGACAAATACGTGAGTTAAGGAAGGATAGTGCTAGTAGGACCAACTGGCCCAGGAAATTATGGATAGTCATATTAATCAAGAATAAAAAATTTAAAAAAATTCAAAGAATAAAGAGTTAGTCTTTTGAAAGACGGTGTTTCCATAAAATATGAAAAAATCAAGGTTTAAACTGTAAATTAAAAAATAATAAAGATAATTTTTTTGGGTTGCAGAATCATAAACTTATAACTACTGCAAGTTAAATAATAAAATTTTAATATTGCTACAAAAATCTTTTGCATTTTTATTATTATAATTAAACTCCATTTTTTCCCATAAACTTATGGGAAGATGGGTTTTTCCAAAATTTTTGCCAAGAATAAATTAGAAAATTATGAAAAATACAAAGAGGACTTAGAATATATATAAAACATTTTACTATATTATCCTAATTTAGGTGGCATTTGGTTTCGAATATAATTAGAGAATTAAAATTTAATTGATTTTGTGAGCTAGAAAGCGAATATTTCCCAGTAATGTTCTTACATTTTTATTTATGTCTATCTCAATTAGAGATTTTAGTTTTGATTATTCTCTTATTTTAATTGAAATTTGTGGTTGAAATATGGCCAGATCATTCTGATTCCCCACTTTCTCCACCACATCAACATACATAAATGCATGTACAAAAAAAATTATATGAGCCTTACACTGGGAGAGACGGAGTATATAAAGTTGATACTACTCCGTCCAATTTCAAACTGCATCATTACTTTTTCACGATTTTCAAAAATCATGTTTGATCATCGCTATCTTTCTATATTTATAGAATCATATAGAAATTTGATATCTAAAGAATAGATATTATGATAAATCTAATAAAATTTAGATGATATTTTTATTAGTACGTATATTAATTTTTATATTTATGATCTAAATTTATTAAGTTTGAGTTGAAAAATAAAGATACTTGATTTTGATATTAGGCCATCCTAGGTGGATTCTACTTTCTCAAGTCCACACACACCCACTTAAGATCTTTATACTGCCACCTTATTCCACACTAAGAGAAAGACTCGTGTGAGACCAGGTTAATAATTAAAGTTTAAAAAAATATATAGAAAGTACTCTATATCATTTCTCATCTTTAAATAATTGTATATAAATCATCCATCTCGCTATAAGAATAAGTGAGACCACCTCAATCAACTTTGTACACACTAATACCCCTCAAGCAAATTAAATTTCCAACAATGCAAAATTTGGAACAAAGAGAGGATGAGAAAGACCTCGGTGCATTATGTCCGCAAATTGAAGGTCGAACTCTCCTGTTTAGGAAGAAAGCTGTCATTGAACTAGGCTCCCATTTAGCATTGAAACTAAAGAGTGAGCTAGATTCCGATTAAGCGAGGAAAGTAAAACAAGAAGTCTAAGATTAAAAATTGTAGCAACTCACAGAACAAAACACCTGGAAATGAGCAACAAAAAGAGTGAAAATATATGAAATATCCATCATACCAGCACGATGACAAATATTCCGAGCATACTTGGTTTGAATCAAAAAGAGGCCATTTGGTTTAGAAGAAAACTCAAAAGTTAATAAAGTAGTAACGAGAGGCTAACCCCAACTATTAGAGAAGTCACGATATATGCGAGAAATGAATTGGTACGTGAGTAAAGGATGATCATTAGCAGTTATGATGATCTCATCAACATATACTTTTATAAAATAGCAAGAATATATAATGCAACAGACAAATATATTGCAGCCCAAGAGAATCTCGATATTCAAAGGTCGCTCTGAGTAGGGGCGGATCCAGAAAATTTTCAATGGGGTAACCACTAATATATAAAAATATACATACTTAATATTAATGGTAAAAAAAAATTACATGAAATAACCTATTACTAATTTCCCCCCAACCTGGGTTACCCCGGGCTCTATACTGGATCCGCCAGTGGCTCTGAGTATCTTTAACTACTCCATGTATAACTAAAAAGTACAAAAAATTCATAGTTCAAAAATATATATTGACAAATCTAGTACTTTTTCACATGATAACATTTGTATTTATATATCAATAAAATTTTATGGTTAAGTTTTATCAATTTTAATTTAATAAATAATAAGTGGCAGTTGGGAGGGATACTATTCTCGTGTTTTCTTTTTACAGGCAAAATATACATTAAAGTAGCTGACTAGACTCATTAATATTAGGAATTTCAAAAAAAAAAAAGACTCATTAATATTAGGGATATATACAAATATAACTTATACTCCCTCCGTTCCATTAATAAATTCCGAATTACTTTTTACACAAATTTTAAGACAAGTCTATGTGACATATTTTGAATGGGTGATGACAGTGGGACCACATAAATCAAATAAAAAGAAAAGTTATAACAACATATTTATGACTAATGTAGATATTTTAAAATTATGGAGTTATTAGTGGGACAGACCAAAAAGTAAAGTAGGAAGTTATTAGTGGGGCGGAGGGAGTATAATTTAGTAAGTGCACATATAACCCTGAGATAATTTATAGTGCAAAAATAACTCTATCTGCTTTACACAAGTTCAAATATAACCATAGAGACTCTATTTCGGCATTGACTAGCCATTTACAATCATTGACCAATTGAAAATGACCAAAATGTCCTTTCAACCTAATCCAAAAATTTAAAAGACCAAAATACTATAAACCCATCTCCTCCACCTATCCCTTCCAGCCACTTAATTTTATCGCCTCTTAATTTGACCCGCGATCAAAACTCAATCAAAAGCATGAACTCATGCGTGATTGCTGACAACAACATATATCATCACAAAAACACAAAATATTTGCACAAAGACCTGTATCCGATTCGCTACTAGAGTTAACGACAAATGGTTGCCAAGAACAAAAGGTACTCCAGCTACAACTACTGAATTAGAAATTTAGAATTATGGGTCCTTTGTTTTGATCAAATACTCATCTTAATCTAACAGGCTGGAAGGAAAAGTAGATCTTATCACCGGCGGTGCCAGCGGTATTGGTGAATGCGCGGCGAGGCTGTTCGTCAAGCGCGGCGCCAGAGTCATCATCGCCGATATCCAAGACGATCTCGGAAACTCCATATCTGTCGCCATCGGTGGGTGACATCCACTATGTCCACTAGCAAAGAATCAGAGGCCAGATAAAGAATGCAAAACTAGGCAGCAAAAACCATCAATTTAGCATACAGATTAGAACTGATCACATAAAAATGATGTCTTCCTACGAACAAAACCTGTCTCCTCCACCCAACCACCACCTTCCCCGCCTCACCGAAAAATACACCGCCCTCTACCGTTCCGCTTCGCCTGAAAACATCCCACGCACTAACAACCCTGCCTCGCCTCCACCTCCCACACCGCGGCGCCACCGAAATCCTACCGCCACCACCATCTCCGCCCGCTACTGATCCCTCCCTCCTAAACCCTATCTTGCCACTCATCTCAGCTCGCGCCGCCGAAACCCTAGCACCACCACTCATACCGCACGACGCCCAGCACCCACCATTAGGGCTCTTAAAAATTGGAAAACCGATAATCATTTAAAAAAAATGAACCGATATTTAATTTGGTTTGTCGATTAGTTGGTTAATTGATTAATATCGGTTACAATTATCTGATTATGTTGGTTATTTGGTTCATTTATCGATTTTATTATTTTGTAGGTCTAACCGAGTTCGTCTCTTGAAAGACGGTATTTCTATAAGTCATGGAAAGACCAAAGTTTAAATTGTAAATTAGAAGAAATCATGATAAAATTTTCGGGTTGCATGAATGAGGTTATAAACTTTATAACTACTACATGTTGCATAATAAATTTTTAATGTTGCAGACCTTTTACCTTTTATTATTTCAATTAAACCTCGTCTTTCCATAAACCTATGGAAAGACCGTCTTTCCCAAGACTTTGCCCTAACCGAATAATCAGTAGGAGATTTTACAACACATAATTAATTTCAACCTCAAAAATTAATTCATTAAACTTTGAGCATTGATCACAAACCCAATAAGAAAACTTTAAATTCCTAACTCAAATTAACTTATTCTTTAAACTCTATATTATTAGCCCGTAGTTACACACTAGTTATCTAAGATTATATTTACAAGTTAAATTATCACATGATTATATTTACATTTATGTGAATTATGTAGGTTATCCATCCACTTTACTATTAATATTATTGACGACTCCAACAGCAAACGAATATTTTGAGGGTCTTTTTGGCGTTACTCTCACCAAATGAATCAGTAATATGTTTGGGGAAAAAGACGAAATAGAATAAGAAGGTTGAGCTCATCATCATAGAGCAAGGAAAATGACCATTGAAAATTGGAATAACAGGGCATGGCGCCATAAACGGCAAACCATTGCTTACATCATGATAATATTGCACATATACTAGTATTTATAATTTAGGGCAAAGTGCAATATAACCATACCTACTTGACATAAGTGTCAATATAACTCTCAAATAATTTAGTGCAAAAATAATCCTAACTAGTTAACGTAAGTGTCAATATAACCCTCAGACCCCATTTCCGGCATTGACTTTGCCGGACTACTGACCCTGCCGCCGGACCACCACCCACCGCCGCCAGACTGCCACCGGACCACTGCAGGATGTCGGAATGGTAAAATTGCACTTACATCAACTAGATAGGGTTATATCTACACTTTCAATCACCAAAAGGTTATATTGGCACTTATGTCAACTAGATAGGGTTATAAAAACACCTTTCCCTATAATTTATAATCAAATGTAAAGTTGATCCAAATGAAAGGTAAATTGTGGTACAAAACTAATGTTCACCTTTAGAAAAGTGCACTACTTCATAGTAAACAAGTAGTATGAATCTATTATACAAGAAGAAGAATATGCTTCAATGGCTTCCATTTCAATTATGCTTCTAAAGTCAAAATATGTTTTATGCCTTCCACCATGAGAGTGTGATCACCAAGAGGCAGTATCTTGACGCCCTCTTCATTAACAATGCTAAGATGTTCGCAAGGATCCACATCAATGCTTATTTCTGCAGATTTATAGGCTACAACATAGATCCGATCGAACCCGATCACTTGTTTTCGTGGAGCATAAGGATACGAATTGGGCACCTGAGAAAACAGCAATACGGCCTGGCTACCATCCAAATCCCCATTGTTCCTCACAGAAATCTCCGCGGAGAATCTCAGAGAATCACAAGATGCTATGTCATCAAGATTAACATAGCCAAATGTGCTTCCTTTTTCCAGTAGTATGTTTCTTGGTGTTCCAGGTTTGATATTCTCTGATAAAGTTAGGATTTCGGGTGCTGATACGATGCTGTAAGAGAATTTCGAGTAGCTTAGTCCATGTCCAAATTCGTACACTGTTTCTCCGGTGTAAAATCTGTATGATCTGCCTGGATAACCCCGGGAAGGATCAGGCCTCATGTTCATGTCGCTCATTGGAATCCTGGTAAATGATTCAGGATACCAGGTCACAGGCAGTCTCCCTCCTGTGTCACATGTAAATATTTATTACGATCATTCTGACATAAAGTCTTATCAGGCACCAATCATTTAATGTCACGTTACCTGGATTGTGGTCCCCGAAGAGAGTTTCTGAGAGGGCCCTCCCACCGGTCTCTCCAGGGTACCCGATCCAGACAATGCTGGCGATTTTTGGGTTTTGTTTCACGAATGAAATATCAACAGGGCCTCCACCAGTAACCACTATAACCAAGGGTTTCCTGGTTACAGCAGCCACAGACCTAATCAGAGCCATCTGATAACCTGGCAAGAGGAGACTGTACCTATCGAGTTCTTCGGTTTCTTGGGATAGATCTAACCCGACCATGAGTACAACATAGTCGGCTTTTCGAGCAATGGAGACAGCTGCAGCAATGCCAGAAGTTGAATCACACGACACGTCTTCGCAGCCTGGCGCATAGAATGTGTTCTTCACATAACTCTGTAGTCCTTCAAGAATTGTCTCCGGGATGCACGAATTTCCTTCATTGGCGAAAAAATATCAATTCAAATTAATCAAATGGAACTGACATTGAATTCAAAACCGGGTTTAGTCAAATGTGCTACCTGTATAGTCGCCATTGATATTGCTGGAATTCGCCATTGGGCCAATAACTGCAAGTGAGGATACCTTATTCTTATTCCAAGGTAGGAAATTCTCATGATTTTTCAGAAGTACAATGCCTTGTTTTGCAGCATCAAGTGCAAGTTGCCTGTGCTCTGAAGAACATACATCCAAAGATCCCAGATTCGCAAACTGGCTATTCGCGGGATTTCCATCAAATAATCCTACGCGAATCAAAACTGAAAACAGATTGAAAAGGGCTTTATCTATGTCCTTTTCTGTCACCTTCCCTTGCTCAAATGCAGATTTCATGTGCTTTTTCATGTAATTTCCGCAGTCTATATCCGTACCTAGCGAAAAAAGCAGAATTGTGATTCGCAACAGACGAAGAAGATAATCTTAAGCAACATGAAACGAAATGACAGAAATGAAACCTGCTTTGAGAGCAACAGCAACTGCATCTTCAGGGGTTTTGGAGAAATTATGGCTCTCAAATATGTTGGACACAGCATCACAGTCAGAGGTGATGTACCTATTTTTTTCCCACAAAGTGAAACGTGAGTCCTTTTCGTTCAAAAGCATGATATCACATATAAATACAAGAAAACCAAAAGGATGAATAAAATTAAAGTACCCTTTGAATCCCCAATCATTTCGCGCTTTCTGCAACATATCGCCATCTGCACAGGATGGAATCCCGTTTACTCGATTATATGAACACATGAGGCAGGTGGCTTTCCCCTTCTGAATGCAAGCTTTAAATGGTGGCTGAAATGTATCCTCCATATCCTGCCTGGTTACCTGAAATGTTAAAACAAATCCCATAACCAACACTGACGGATGCAGAAATCATAAAATGAACATTCAGTATAAATTATTCTTTTAAGATATGGAGATGCAACAGTAAGAAAAAAACTCCAATCACTAAAACAAAATTAAGCCTAAATGCTGAAAACAAAAAAAAAACCTATGCATCCGGAACTAGTATATCTCATATCTCAGACAGAAGTAGAAAGTCTATGAAGTGTAATCAAGGAGATTTTTCCCTCCAAAACTTATTTTTATTTCAATTCAGATCATTTCAATTCAATTTAGATAAATTTGGGTGAACATAGTCTTCCTAATACATAAAAAATTAATATCAAACAATCGAGAAAAAATAAAGAGGGGTAGCTTCATACCCTCTCATATTTTTAATAACTGTTATATATATATATATATATATCATCTCAAGATTTTTGATGTATTTAGTGCAGATGTACTTATAAGTAAAATTACTAATTTTGAAAGTTTAGAGACACGTTTATATTTTTTCCTCAAAAATATGTCACTAGGGGTGGTAAATGAGCGGTAGGATCGAATACTGGTTGGGTAATATGACTGGTTAAAAAATATAGGTATGATCTAATTCGACCCATTGTATGATGGGTCAAAAATTATTTTCGCCAAAAATGGGTCGGGTTGAAACTCACTCAACCTGCGGGTAAAATCGTACTCAACACATGGGTCAAAAATGAGTAAACTCGTGGGTTTCGACCCATATGTACCAACTCATATGGGTAAAATTTGCGGGTTTCAATTCATATAGTTACCCATATGGGTTATATTAACCCATACTCCCTTCATCTCAGCAGAATTGACATATGTATATTTTTCAAAGTCAAAGTTGCCAAACTTTGATCATAAATATAAAATTAATATACATATAATAAATATATCATGTGATATATTGTTTAATTCATCTTAACATATATTTTCTAAATATCAACTTTTTATACTGAATTGTATATATAACTAGAGTTATTGATGGTTAAATATAATTATTGAAGACCGTGAAAACAGTAAATCGGTCATTTCTCGCGGGACAGAAGGAGTAACAAACAAGAACCTTCGTTTTTTCAAAAAAAAAAACAAGAACCTTCGTTGCACTTTCCTAATGAAAGAAATCTGGAATTCTCACGAGATTTGCAACTTCAACACCTTATCTTCTCGGCATGCATCCCATAACGAGATATACGAAAGTGGGGCCCAAGAAGACAGTAAAGATTCCCGCGAAATGCAAACCACCACCATATCTCTCTAAGCCACGCGGCAACTCGAAGGTGATCATCAATTTAATGCTAATACTAAATAAAAAAGAATCCACGCCCCACCAAACCAAGCATATTAAGTAGTATTCTATTTTATCTTTTTGATGGTTGACAACTTAAAATTACTGTATGAGAATTCAATTTCTAGATATGCAATCTCCAATAGTTTCATGTTTAAAATCACATACTCCCTTCGTCCCAGCTCAAATTACAGCCTAATCATTGCACATCGTTCGAGAAACATGTTTGACTGTTAATATCTTTAACCACGTATAATAACGATAAATAAAAAGTTACTTTCTAGAAACTACTTGTTACGACGAATTCAACAATATCACACACGATAATATTATTCTCATATACCTATTCAAATATGCAATCAAACTTTGACATGGAATAGTGTCATAAAGTTTGTGGGTAATTTGGGCTGAGAGAGAGTACAATAATTTCTTATTAGTGATTATTCGGTGCAATAGGATCGTCTTGGTGGTATTCATTGTGTTTTTTCACCCTGCTAGTTGTACGTGAATGTGTGTTCCTGATGGTTTTTATTTTGTTGATGATGATTTGATGGCGGTGCAACAATTGGATTGTGAGATAAACCTAATAAATATTGTAAGAACGTCTGAAAAGTCTTAACACCTAAACATGTTGTATAGAATTATGAGTGCATTTGACAGAATATTTATAAGTTGTTTTACTTATGAGTTAAACACTTTTTATCGTTTGGTAAAGTTTTTAAAAATTAACATTATTAAAAAGCCTAATTTTTTTGGGGAAGTAAAACTCGTCTTTCTACTTTAGAATAAGGAATATATATATATATTTGAAATTAAATGATTAGAACTGAATTGAGTTGTACTAAAAATAGTAAAAGTATGGCTAAACTAAGCTAAATTTTATAAATTTAAATTTATATTAAACTAAATTAAATTAAAATGCAAATAAATTTGGAAGAATCTAAATCAACTGTGTTTATAAGACTCTTATTTCTTTATTTTAAATTCGGAGGTAAATTCATCATTTTCTTAAAATCTGGCCAATTTCGATGTTGACTATTGAAGTCAATGGCTCCCGGGGTTAGATTGACACATACAGGGGCGGATCTAGAAAATTTTCAATGGGGTAACCACTAATATATAAAAATATATATACTTAATATTAATGGTAA
>JAULKK010000012.1:12833456-12848021 GCA_032355705.1 Rubia peregrina | reverse complement strand
GTGGTTTTGGGTAAGGGTTTGAGGACATGGTTGAGTTTTTTTTTCAAGAAAAGGAAAATACTAGCCTAACTTAAAAGGCTCGGGTTGCCTCCTGAGAAGCCCGTATATTTAAGGTCGTCGGCACGACCCTAATGTTATCCATATGGTGAAGGTTTGAACCTTTTCAGCATGATTATCCAAAAGTAGACAGGTGAGGGTACAAATCTTCCAAGAGAAAATTTTGGTGGAAGTGGAGTTGGTCTAAAAGGATTTGGGTTGTTTGGAGGCTTGGCATAGTCATTTGGCTCTTCTACTATCTTCTTCAAGAATTTTTAAAAGGTGGAGTTGGTTCATTTGGTGGCGGTAGGGGTAATGATGGCAATGGATGTAGCAGAATCACCTCTTCCTTAAATTCTTTGTATTTAACAACCAACTCCTCACTTTCGAACGCGAACTCATTCGTCAAGGTGACCTCACTCACTGTATCTTCAAGCTCGACTTGGGATGGTGTATCTTCGGAATAACGAGTTTCCATTTGGATCAACACTTCCATAATGTTTCTCACATGCTCCTCCAAAGCTTTAAGTCTTGAGGAGGTTCGAGTTTCCGCTTTCTCATTAGCCTTGGCCAATTTGGTCAAGTTTGCTACTGCATTCATGATCTCCACGTTTGTCAAACTTAAACCCTCTTGGGTTTGGTTTTGGGCATAGTGTAAGGTGGTGGGGGATAACTATGTTGTTCGTAGGTTTGTGGTTTCCTGGCTCATTCTCATACCACAAATACGGATTACCACTCCCTTTCGGATTGTAAGAACGGTGGTATGGATACCATGATTGAGCTTCTTTCCCCTGAAAACAATCAACCCCATCCTCTTGATAGAACTCTTCATAATACCCTTGGTTTTGAAAACCAACGGTTCTTTCCTCCTCAGAGTGCTTATCCCTCAACATATAGAAAGATTTGGTATGATGGTCTGAATGACAAATCCCACAAAACATTGCTCATTGAGCCTCTCTTCTCATTAAGAGTTCCCTCAAGGTGAGAGGTTCCATATTTTCTATTTTTTCAAAAATAATAATAATGATATTGCAAGGATTCTCGATAAGAATTCAACAAGAATTCGAGCAATACCTACTCTAAAAAAAAACAAAGAGAAAAAGATAATAAAAACAAGTAGCACATACACACACATAATATGTCCAAACACATAAAAATAAATGCCTCTTCCCTGGCAGCGGCGCCAAAATTTGGGAGGTCATCGTCGTACATGTCAAAGATACAATTTATAAGCCCCTTTGCTTACTAAACACAATTAAGTAGATAGTTACAAGTCGGGATCGCCCACAGAGAAGAGGGATATTCCTAAGGGTTTACACATATAAGGGTGTGCATATAGGCCTAGATATAAATATATACATACATATAAAGCATGTAAAGAGGGGGGTTTTGTGTTGGTTTTTTTAAGTTATGAAAGTAAAGGCAAGATAACTAGCAAAGTCAAGTAACTATGCTAATCATGCAACAAACTAATACAAAGATACAAAAAATACAAATCATAAAACCTTGGGGGCAATAGATTTCTGCTTCCAAACCAATTATCTATCCTTAAATCCACGACCTATTCACTAATTTAACTACTTGTTGGGAAGATAAATCTTCCACTCTGCTTTGATAGTAGTTTACAAGAGTGAATTTGACATTTCTAGCTAAACCTCACTAATGACCCCTTTAGTGGTTCAACGCCTAAAAGTATCCCATTATGGCATTAAGCACGAAGAATCAACAAGCTTGGTAACACTTATAAACACTACACCACGTCTAAGCATTGAACCAATTCATGCATTTAAACAAGATTAGCCAAGAACGCTCAACGTTCATAAACTTCTCCTATTTGCTACACAAAACAAACATGATAAAGAATTTGAAATTATCATATATATCTACCATTCATCAAATTATCAACCATAGTAGAAGCTCTAATTCATGCTCTTGGATTTCCTATCAAAGGAAGGGAGAATTAGCTATTTTCTCCAAACCCTAACACATAATCATACAAGAAATTCATATAATCAAACTTCTAACACCATTAATGGATTCAACAACCAAATTCAAGAACAATAAATACACAATAGAGAAAGCATTAAATAGATAGAAATGATTCTCAAGACATAGATAAGGAATCTTCAATCAATTGCTCCCAATGAGATTACTACCCTAGATTACTAAAACACATAACAAATCTACAAAAACTAAGAAAATAAAGAAGAAGAAATTAGGGTTTTAAACCCAGAAAAATCGCAGGAAGAAGGAGAGAAAGTATGCTGAAAAGAGAGGATAAGGTTGGTGTTTTTAGAAGAAAAAAAAGAAGGAAGACTTTTTGGCCACCCGTATGTCGCAACTCGCGACGAGACTATCGCTAGTCGCGACGGAGCCCAGATTCAGCACTTTGATTTCTTTATTCTCTTTGTCTCAAGTCCACCTATTCACATCATTTTTCTTTAATCCTTCTAGTTTTCAAAACTCAAAACAAGGTCTTCAAATCATTAAAGATTGTCTTCAAAGTCTTCAAACATTTTTCCTGTCACACAAAATCCCCTAGAAAAGTAATAAAAGTACAAAGTCGCTCTTAACTCATCTTAGAGAATTCCAAGACAAAATGTCACACACAGAGCACAAAAGTGTACAAAAGTGAATCCAAAAAGTCTCAAAACAACTGTATAAAATGGACACACCAATTATCTTCCCCTAATACAATCGGTAGACTATCCTACTTCCATAATTATAGTATTAATCTCTAAAGCCTTCTGCCATTGAGGTTTGACCCATCATGACATCCAAGGTTAGAACTATGGTTTCATCTCATGTCTGATTAATAGTCGTGAGTAACTGAAAAGGTCAAGCATCTTCATCGTCCTTTGATTCCTCGATTGCTCGTACTAAAGCATCGGCATGATCGTGAATTGGCTCTGGTTTAGTGGTAAAATTTAATAGAATTGTAAATCAATTAAAATCAGGTTAAAAAGTAATACCCTTTCTGATTAATTGATCTACAATTCTATTAAAATCACACTCTTTATAACTGAGAGGTCAAGGGTTCAAAACACACCCAGCAAGAATTGTGAATATTAGAGAATTATTTTGATGAGGATTACCCAGCGTCATGGGACCGTGTCGGTGTCCTCGCTGTGGTTTCCCAACCTGTAGGTGGTCGATGATGGTGAGATCATGGTGGTTCCGGGTGGCGGTTTGTTGGTGGTGCAACATTTGGGTATTCTCAGGAGGGCGTCCCAAACTATTCAAATGGATGGTATCTCCACTGAGCTTCAATAAATTCAATGATGGTGTCTCCTAATTAGGTTATAGATTAGGATGTTTATATGTAATTTTTTTTGTACGTAATCTTTCCGGGGAAAAAACGTCGGCATGACCACGTAAATGACAGAGGTTTTGTAATTACGAATTTCAAGGAAAGAAATTTTAAAAAAATCGAGTTTTGAGGCAAATATAATTGCTACTAAATGCTTAGTTTTTGCCTTTATCTTATTCTCCTTCCTATTTCTTCATCTTTTTGCAGGTTTCAGTTTTTTCATGACTTTTAAACCCCCTCCAATCAGGGGCGAAGCCAGAAATTCAAAAGCCGGGTGCACCCAGGAGCAGACCTAACTTGGAGTTTGGGGTAACCCAGGTTACCCCATGGTAAAAAAAAGGAATTAGTATTTGGTTACCACATGTAAAAAAAATTACCATTAATATTAAGTTTATATATTTTATATATTAGTGGTTACCTCATTGAAATTTTCTGGATTCGCCACTGGGTGCACCTTCAAATATTCTTCGACTTTGACTTCGGAAGAAAGGGGTTTTGGAAATTGAGATTCACATGTTTTGGGAGAAAAAAGTATAAAAATAAAATAATATTCGGGGTGGACAAATATACTAAAAATAATTTTTGCCTTATAAAAAATATATAAATTTAAAAATAATAATAATTCGTTCCTTACTAGCTTCGCCACTGTGCTCCCACCGTTTCACTAAGAGTGTCACACTAAATTTAGACTCTTGGTTTAGGTGGAAAAAAATGAGTGGATGAAATTGAATGTAGAAAGTAAAAAAGTAAAATGAGTGGATGAAATTGAAGGAGTTTTGTAAAAATAAAATAAAATGAAAAGTGTGTCATTTAAAAATAATAATAAGGTAAGTGTGTTACAAATAGAGAAACGGAGGGAGTACTCATTCATTTCCAAATTTCGGACTTTTTCGTAATACTTTAAAATAGAATATTTTCTGAAGTAGGATAAAAATGTCGGAAACTCTAATTAATAAAGGAAATATCGTGCTAAAGCCGTGGATTTGGAAAAAAAAATCTTCTCTATATTTTTATTATGTATTTAAAGAAATGTTTTGCACTTTAAAAAAAAATAAAGTGTTAAAATAACTTATTTTTTTATTGAAAGTGACAACACAATCTTGCAAAATGAAAAAAGTGTTAAAATAATCCTAACTTATTGATGTATGTGCTCATTTAACATTGAGCATCATTGACTTAAATTGTTAACGGAAAGTTAGGTCGGAATTCAAAGAATGACTATTTTGCCCCTGAATATTTTAAAAATGGAAAAGACAGAAATGTACTTTTTCTGAATTCTTCTTCCATCTTCTTCTTCTTTCTTCCTGTCAAAACGCTAGCCACTCTTTTTTATAATAAAGATTACCTCCAAACAACCAAATTACATACAAACATCTAGGACCTAACCAGAACACACCACTATTGAATCTATTGAATCTCAGTGAAGTTTGAAACTCCATCCATTTGTATAGCTTGGAACGCCCTTCTGAGAACATTCAAACGTTGCACCACCAACGACCGTCGCCACCTAAAGCTGGAACCACAATGATCTCACTCTCTTCGACCACTAGGAGGTTGGAAAACTATTGGGGGGGGGCACCTACTCGATCTCATAACGTTGGGTAATTCTCATCAAGAAATTGCTCTAATATTTGCAATTATCGACAGGTGTGTGGTTTGAATCCTGGACCTCTCAGTTGTAGAGAGTGTGGATTGCCACTAAACCAACCCCAATTCACAAACGCACATCCACTTAGTTAACAAAAAAAAGAATCAAAGTTACAATTCTGTGTGTTGTTCCTGCCGCAAACCCTATCACTTGCCGTAAACCTTTCCTTTTCAATCTTTCTCAATCTTTTTCTCCCATCTTTTTATTAGGGGAGATGGTATTAACAGTTTATTTTAATTCATATTTTTGTTATTAAATAAGTGTGAGATTTGTCTCCACGGATTAGTTTTGTTTTCAAGATAATAACTCGATTTAGTTGTTCAAGTTGATGCATTGTTCTCGATTTGTTTGTACAGATCGTGTGTTCGCAACTTCATTTGTGGTTTTATTTTTGGGTTTCCATTATCTTGGATTCATCAGATTTGTGTTTTTCAAGGTGTTTACAGTTTGAACAACTAAGACCGTAATTGGATCAAATTGTGTTCAGTTACAGAAGATCCCTATTTGGCGCAATGATATTGATGAGTGATATGATTCTCTTTGCCAAGTGGTCATGATTTTTTAGGGAAGCCAGTTAATATCCCCGAGGGCGATGTTACAGTTTTTATTGGATCTCTTATCCATAATAGTACAAGTGATCAGTCTGGTTGACATGTAATTTGGATATCCTTGCAATATGATAGTTATTGCTAGAGGCTAGTTAAGTTGAGTGTCAATTCCACTTATTGTAATCGCCGCTGGACGTTTTTCCCAGCATCTTTGAATGATTGATTTTTTAAAAAAAGTTAACAAAAAATGGAGTTCACTGATTTGCTCACCAGTGGTGACGGCACTCGCACGGCTCTTTCGAATCGTCTGGTGGCCATCTTATCGTCGAAATTCACTGATTTCCCCGGAGCTGCTTAGTTTCTCGAAGCTTCTCAAAATACCAGTTAGGGTTCGCTGATCGTTGCCAAAATATATGGTTCGACGATTAGGGTTTTGCATAAACCCCCGTGTTCACCTTCTGATCTAGTGGAGAGGAAATCGGTGGATGGTTCTAGTTTCTCACAAACGGACTAGCAGGTAGTGGCAGTGGTAACGAGCGTGCGGTGGTGGCAAGGTGAAACAGGCGGGGCAGTGGTGGTTGAGAAATGGGCTAGCGTTTAGTTAAGGAAACAGGTTGGGTGGGGTGGTGGCGGGGGAAACATACGAGTGAGTGGTGACGGGCTGAAACAGGAGTGGGCGATGGCGAGGTAACGGGCGGGAAGTGGTGGCGGTTGTGGGCGAGAGGGAGGAAGAAGACCAGTGGGAAAGTGGGTGGGTTTTTTTGAAGGATTCAAATTATATAAGGGGGCGTTTGGTTGGTGAATTAAGAAAGGTAAGGGAATCTGGGATTTTGATTCCCTTAGTTAGTGTTTGGTTTTACTTTTTTTATCATTCCCTTTCCCCATTTCTAGTTTTGCAATTCTCTCAATTAGGGGTAACGTGATTTGTTGGTCTTACCCTGGGACTAAAATTCCTCTTCCCTCCTCTTTGTAGTCTTCCATTTTCCTTTGTTTCTCAACTCCAAACAAGATTATAGTTTATATTTATCATCAACATACAAATTAAAATTATGATTATGCTTTCAATAAAAATATTAATTTTTGTATTTTATATAGGTCGAATTTAAATGAAACTATAATTTTTATATGAACTCTTTTTTAAGTAAAAAATTAATTTAACTTTATAAGTACAATGAATAATAACTATATTATTTTTATATAAATATAAATATTTTATAATTATATAATATAAACAATAATCTATATTTTAACTTAATTAAACTTAAGACACAAAATTAATTTCATACATAAAAATAATATTATAATTATAATTTTTGAGTTGTACATGGGTGGAATATTAATAAAATTTTATAAAAACAAAATTATTCAATAAATATTATTATATTAGCCAAATAAATTGAATAATTTATACTTATGTATGATATTTTATAAATAATGCTAGAAATTAATATATGTTTCTCTAGAGTGAACCAAACAATAACAAAGGGAATTAGAAAGAATTTGATTCGCTTTCTACAATTGAATCAAACGGTTTTTTTAATAAAAAAATAGGGTTATTCTTTTCTTTTCTTTTCCTTTCTCTTTCCCTTTCCTGATTCCTTTCCTTTTCTTTTCTTCATTTGAACCAAACGGCCCCTAATATACATAAGGAGGGGTAAACTGAAAAAATAATAATTCAGCATCTGGGGATAAGGGTATTTTTCTCATTCCAGGTATGGTCAATATCCAAATTGACGAGTCAACATCGGAATTAGGCCAAAAGGTTATATCTGCCCAATTTGTCATAAAGTTAAGTTTGTTTTGACAATTTCTCATTTTGTAGGGTTATATTGACACGTTTTGCCTGAAAGTAGTGCTAGAAGTGTGAAAATCTATTTCAATTATCACACTTGACTATCAAATTTAGACTATGAATATCTTTTAATATTTTTAGTTATCATGATATAATAATATAATGATTATCATTTGAACTATAATAATGGATTAAAAGTTGCATTATTTTCAACACCTAACCAATCACAATGTACGATTCACTAGTCGAATCCAATTGACAAGCCCTATAAATGGCTAGGTTGGATTTGGAGTTTATGTTTCGTCCCATGAAGATGGCAACCTCTTGGTTTTTCAGGCAATGGATGCATAATCTTTTGAGTAAGACTCATATTAAGACACAAAACGAGGAGACTGCCTCAGAAATTTAGGATAACAATGCAGTACTATTCCGTCCAACAATGATGTTCCGAATTGAAAATGACACAAAGATTAAGAAAGTGGGGGGACAAAGGTTGAAAGTGGGGGACAAAAGCTGAAAAGTGTGGGACAAAGGTTGAAAAGTGGTATTTTAGATATGATTGTTAGACTAAAAATGGAAAGAATAGATATAGGAAGATCATTGTGAGACGTCCCAAAATGAAAATTAGGAAGATCATTGTGGGACAGAGTGAGTATTTTTTTAGGGATATCTTTTCCCCATAGAGTTGTCAGTTGACCGACGCTAAAGACTGTTCTAGATGGCATTGAAATAAAGAAACGAAATACTACTAGTAAACAAGCAGATAAGTACACTAGAAGAACTCATAGTCAAGTAGAGCGGACAGAGGCAACATATTTTTCATTTTTTTAGGAATACAACACGGGCATTTCTTAGGAGATCACCCATTTTAGTACTATTCTTGTCCACATACATTTAATTTCGAAGTTCTGATGGAATTCAGTGCGTTAATGCTGGTATATGATCGTACTCTAGGCAACACAATTTTTAATTCTTAAATAACTGATAATTGAGTATGTTTGAAAGAAGGCATGGTAATATGGACTATACAACATGCAAAATACTGCAATTTTGGATCGTTTTATCTCTCTTCTCCTTTAGAATGTATGGGATCAAGTTCTTCAAATTTGAGTTTTATCAAGCTCTAAGTAACAATAAAGTTAGCAACATCTCTAAACTCTTCAAAGTTCAAACTTACGAGTATGAATAGAAAGGTAAAAACATTCCAACTAAAAGTGTACATAGCAATAGTTAATTGTGGTTGTCGAGTAGTTTGGGTTTTCATGGGCCGGTATCCGAACTTTTGAATACCCGCACATCAAAATTCAAAAGTGTGGGTATTCAGGCGGACAATAGGATACCTGCTGTTATGTTCAAAATTGCAATTATTGAAATAATTATCATTTATTATGTTATACAAACATGTATTAGTTCAAGGAAAATATCTTTAGAATGATGGCAGTGTAATATAACATCGAATTTTTTACGACAATTTTTGTATAATTGATTATCACCTTATATCATTGCGAAATTCACCATATAGTGATCACTAAGAGTAATAAACCCATAATCATCATGATCATTCTCTAACTTGGATGAATTTAACAAAATGCGCTGAAGTGGTGGGAAGAAAATCATCGTGTTAACATTTTTTATTTTAGTGGAGAGGTTTTGAAAGTTCAAGCATGAAATTTGTGGTAAAAAACCAAACCCAAAAATTTAATTGGACCTATAGCTAGTTGTGAGATCAACAATGGATACATATTCATCACCAACAAAAGATATTTCAAGATACTTGAAGGAGTTTGGGAGGGTGAGGGTATAGGGTTGGTGCGTCTGCACAACTGAAAGAGAATGATCGGAACACATAATGAATAATTGAGAATTTGAGGTTGAAAAGAAATGACTGAAACTTTAATATTTGGATACTATGGTGATTCACATTATTTGATCATTAAAATTAGGGTTAAGTGCGTTTTTAATCCTATATTTTGACAATATAACCTTGTAAAATTTGAAAGTGTCAATCTAACCCTAAGTTTTGGACGAAAGTGTCAATCTAACCCTGACCATTATATCACCAGTTTTAAAAAATAAAGAGCAAACTGCATATATAATCCTACCTATTCACATAAGTGCAAATATAACATTTTGATAATTATAAGTGAAAATAAAATCCTCAAAAGTAAGTATAAGTGTAAATGTACCCATTCCAACATATTTAGCCCATAATTCGGTGAAAATATCATTGTACCCCTCTGTAAAAAATAAAAATAAAAAATATTGAAATTACCTTAATAACCCTGAAGCCCTAATCTTCATCTTTCATTATTCTCTTCTTCCATCCGCAGCTTACTCAACTTCTCCAGTCTCGTGAGCCGCCACACCACCTTCAGCTAGAGAACAATTTGTGGTTGTTGCGCACGGCCACCCCAACGGAGAGAAAATTGCCACTCGTAGGAGAGCTTTTGTAGATTTTGAAGCAAATTGCCACCCAACTCGATTGGAAAAGCGCGCTCATGGAGAAAGCAAATTTGCGGTTTATGGCGTTGCAGATTTTGGGTTTAGGGCATTATTCATGAAGATGTAGTTGTGGGCGACATCTTCGTTCATGGCATTGCGGATTTATGGTTCAGGGCAGGCAGATCATTTCGAAATAGAGGACTTCTACAACCATTTGGATCAGGAGACGCTCGTTCGGTGGTGAGGCGGGATTGGGTAGGAGCGTTGTGGCATGCCACAATCGCCATCGATAAGTTGGAGGGATGTCGGAATCGCTGAGATTAAGAGAGTGGACGAGCATTTTGATTGAAAGGGTATTTTGGTCATTTCTAATTGGTCAATGACCGAAATTTGCTAGTCAATGGCGGAATATAGTCTTTAGGGTTATATTTGCTCTAAAAATTATCTTAGGGTTATATGTGCACTTAATGAATTATATAGGGTGTATATATCTCATAAATAAATTAATAAATAAGAAAAGACAAAAATGCCCTCCTTATCTTTCTCTTTCCCTCTCACTCTTTCCATCTTTCCCGATTTTCTTCTTATCCACCACATCTATGATTTTCTTCTCATCCACCGCGTCGTAGTTTGGTTGTTACCGCCTACGGCGACTAGATGTTGCTGTGGTGTGGTGGGGATAAGGTTTATGGCTGAGGTGGGCATCAGAGTGGTGGCACGTCAGATGTTACTGTGGTGGGCGTCAACGTGGTGGCGTGTCAGATGTTACTATGGTGGTACATCAGAGTTTTATAAGCGCCGCCTGTGGTCGCCGGATGTTGTTGTGGTGGTGGTGTTGTTGTGGGCGGCGGGGCTAGGGTGTTGGGCGGGGCGGCGAGACTAAGGTTCTAGGTGGGAGTGGTGGTTATGGGCGATTGAGATGTGCGGCAAGGCTAGGGTTTAATGTGGAGGTGGTGGTTCTGGGTGAAGGTGGTGGTGCTAGGTAGCGGCACGACGACCGCGAGGTGGCGGAGTGGTGACGACAAGGTGGTGGTGCGATGGCTGAAGAAGGAGAAAAATAGTTAAGTTTTATGCCTAGGGGTAGAATGGTCATGAAACTTTGAGTTTTAAGTTTAGGAGTATTTTGTCTTTTCAGATTAGGTAACACCTGAATTCTTTAGGTGCACGCCGGAATAGTACAATGTGGGTATATCTATACAATTGCTCAAAATCTTAGAGTTAGTTTATTACTTTTAGATTTTGAGTTGAGAATTAAAAAAATAGAATGAGTGGAAAGAACGAAATCAAATTGTCAAAAGGAAAAACTCAGTCTCAAAAAATTATCCAACAAAAAAAGTGGGACACTCTTAAACAAAATAATCTGGAGAAGTATAAATTTTAAAAGTATTCAAAGTATTGCATGTGTAACGAGGCCATAAAATAAGATGACAGGATTGCAGATGCAAGCTCTGTCCTTTTCGGTTCAGACAGATCCTGTGGGTCAAACATGTTTCAGAGTCGAAGATTTTAACTAAAATGGTCCTTCGATTTGGGCGACCATGATTTGATTTTTGAATATACAATACTACACTCTAACTCTCTCCCATGCCAATGCGAGAAAAAGTAGATTCCCTTTCCATCTTTTTGCTCTCCATCTAAACACATAAACACCCCTTTAATCTCCACAAAAAGGCACTCAATCATTCAAAAAGTTGCACATAATACTATCGATGTAGCCCTCTTCTTGCATTTTCATTTCTTGCTTTCAGATTCTTGGTAGTTTGGGAGAGATGGAGCTCACTCAAACTCCACGTGGCCTTCTGGAGGACATGTTGCTGGCTTCAAACTGGACCAATTTTCATGGGAATTGGAGCTCATTTGATCAAGATTTGACAACCTTAAACTCCTCGGATTTAGGGCTGGAATCTGGATATGCATTTCCTCCTTGTGAAGAGTTTGCATATTTTGATGGGCTCGCAATCCCACCAGAGTTCGATCCCTCTTTCGATCATAATCTCCCAGCAATTCCATTTCAAGAAGAGCATGATCAGGCGGTGTTGGAAGATGCACAAGAGGGCTTGTTTGGTTTGTGCAAGGCGGAGGAAGCGCGAGCAATGGCGATCATGGATGCATCTGCGTCGAAAATGGACGCGAAAAAGGAGCAGAGGAAGGAGAAGGAGGGTGAAGTCAAGAAGGTTGAGAGGCAGCCCTCGAAGAATCTTATGGCGGAAAGAAGGCGTAGGAAGCGGCTAAATGAGCGCCTTTCCATGCTTCGATCCATTGTTCCGAAAATCAGTAAGGTAACTGATGCATGATGAGTTGATGATCATGTTTTTGCTTCTATCTGCTTGGAGGAAATTTCGAATGTGAAAAATGGTAAAGATGAAATAAGTGTTTGTTTAAATTCAGCAGATGGACAGAACATCCATTCTTGGTGGTACAATTGATTACATGAAAGATCTGTTGGATAAAATTCAAAAGCTGAGTGAAGAAACTGGGGAGATTAATGCAATCAGAAACTTTAAGGAGCTTACACCTCATGAGGTACTTGCCACAGGCCAGCCAAAGGTATAAACAGCTCCACAAGGAGAATTACGCGAACTTACCCGTACTTTTCAAAAGATTTGCTTTTGCTTAACATTTCAAGCACTGAAATTTTCATCTCACAATGTTGTGATGATTCGCTAGTTTGATGTGGAGAGAAGAAGCATAGATACGCGGATTGAACTGCGTTGTAACTCGAAGCCGGGAATGTTATCATCAACGTTGAGTACCGTAGAGGCATTGGGACTTGACATTCAACAATGTGTTATCAGCTGTTTCAATGATTTCTCATTACAAGCTACCTGTTCAGAGGTATGCACATTGTTGATTTTCTGATGAATATTCTCCTGCCCTTAATTTTTTTTCTCACAGCATTCTATCATCCTCAGGTGGCAGAGCATCGAAGAATTTTAGGCTCTGAAGACGTTAAGCAGGCATTCGCCAGAAATGCAGGTTATGGAGGAAGATGCCAGTAGAGTGATGTGGCTGGCGCAATGAATTGTTCGAAATTCTGAATCATTTAGAGTTTCCATCAGGAATTGACAGCGTTGTCGGGAGATTGTAAATTTTGAAATGGATGGATCTGTGAATCTTGCAAGTAATAGGATTGAATAAACTGACCTGACTTGATGACAACAATCAAGACAAGGCATGGGAGATTCTTTAGTATTTAAAGAGGATTAGGCATGGTAGAAATTCAAAATCTATTAGGCGGGTAAACTATGTATATTTGCTGTATTCTTGTGCTCGTTTGCATTGTTGAGTGAATTTTTTATCGTGCCCTACACTTTCTGTGTGTGCATCTTATACACAGTCTAAGTATTCAATCAAACCGCCGTGTAATGAACTGTGGCATACCAAAACATTAACACAGAATCAAGATAAAACTGGAAGAAGAGATTGCCTTTCCCTGCTGTAACATATAACATTTTCTTCCAATCAGTTTGCTAGCTCAGAGAAAATGCAAAGCTGTACTCTAATCCAACACCAGTAATTGTATATGGATTCAGCAAAGTTGTATACAACGGGAAAACCTATCATACGAGGTTTAGATTCTAGGGTTAAGTTTATCTAACCACAGTTTTTCTATTACTTGAATTGTCAAGAACCGTCTTCGAATTCATGGTCAGAACTATCAGAAAAATCATCAAATGCATTTTCAAACATGTTCAAGTTGCTGTTCTGCAGATGCTGAAACTGACTGATAGCTTCTTTTGCACAGACGACAAGAGCATTCTTTGCATCCTTAACAGCCGCCATCTTCTGAACAGGGTTTTGTTTAGAGCTATTTCCGCCCTTGATGCCTTTTCCGGCCCTCAAAGAAGCTGCCTTTCTCTTAGCATCCCTGGAATGCAACTGGTCTATGTATTTCTCATGTAGGGCTTTGTTCTTAACTTTCTTCAGAACTGGAGGACTAGTAAGAGCAGCTTCACATGAATTGTTAATGCGTGAAAGGTCCTTCTTCCTGCTAGCTGACGATCTCTCCATGCATCTTTTATCATAGCGAGGCGTTCCAACATCACGTTCAGGAGTGAACAATAGTCTATTGTTCTCAATTTGAGTAGGAAGATCTGAAGTCTGCTCCAAAACACTGAAAAGATCAGCAGAACTTTCTTGGTCTAAGTTGCACTGTTTCTTGAGAAGCTCCCGCACAGTTTTATGTGCAAAACGACTCCTTTTCTGCTTAGAGCATCCCGGCTTTCTTGTTTCTGGAACTGGAGACATTAGAAGTTTGCTTGGTGATAGTGAAAAAGGTGATACCTTGGCCTTTGCCCTTGATCGCGTTTGAGGTTGAGGAGGTGTCATGAGCTCGGAATGGATCTTATCAAAACATTCGTGGGCAGATTTTCCAGGTACCTGCAACAGAAGTCCCGTGTAGAATTGATATCAACAATCCACTTACAGAAGTTGCTAAACAATGACAAGAAAATTTACACAGCATTCCAAATATAGTGTATTCTAAGCACAGCAGTCAAAATTTAGAGTGTAGTCAGCAATAATTCATTTTTCTTTTCTGATACATTCTTCACAATGGTAACTCTTTATTGTAAATTTTGGATAGACATGAAGTATAGCTGAATAATACGAACTATGTTCTTCACCCTGCTGTAGCAACCACTGAAAGGACAGAACAACACTAAAAATTGGTGGAAAGATATCTATGTTGGACAAGAAAACCAAATAATAGGATCATAACCAAATCCACTCTCATTTTCATCCGTCTCTCAATTTTTTCCACACATTTCGAGACCAAAACAAAATTTCA